>WHVC01000337.1:0-24335 GCA_015178925.1 Russula emetica | reverse complement strand
ACATCAGAAGACCAAGCTGGCCCCAAAGCGGTATGGACCCTTCAGGGTCGTTAAAGAAGTCTCACCAGTGGCGTACAAGCTGAAACTTCCCGTCTCATGGAACATCCACGACGTGTTCCACGCATCCCTCTTATCGCCCTATCACGAGACGACCCGCCCACGGGCCTAACTTCTCCCGGCCATCACAGACCTTATCAATGGAGAAGAAGAATTCGAGGTGGAACGCATCGAAGGTCACAGGCAATACGGGCGCACCAAGCGCCTCCAGTATCTGATCAAATGGAAGGGATACCCCGATCACGACAACACGTGGGAGCCTGCTGACCAGGTCCATGCGGACGGGCTGATCAAGGAATACCAACAGAGACGCCCGACCAAGAAGATAAAAGGGCGACAGGGAACGCTGAAAACCGTCATCCTCTCCACCCTGGCCTCTCGACCAAACCAACCAACCCCTCCTTGAGTACATCCGCGACGACAAGGAAGACTCGCGGCCACTCCAACAGATCCTACTCCTCCACCTACAGTTCCACATCGTTCCCCGTCTACCCAAGCAACCCCTCGTCGAACGCCTCCACTGCACCGTCACCAGGGACAAAAAGCCCGCCTACTCCGAGTTCGCCCCCGGCCAGCCCTTTCGACACTTTCTCTACTTGTACCTCAATAAGCTCCCCCAGGACCACATCCTCTTACACCGTTGCTTCTGCTACGATCAATACTGCGTGTTCCACGGGTAAGTCATGTCCGACGCCTCCAACGACCCCTCCGTCTGCTCGCCCAAGGGAACGCCACCCCCCAATGGCACCACCCCTCTCACCGTCTACCGCCGCCGTCGGCCTCCAGCTGGAGCCGAACGACCCCATTTCCCTCATGCATATTGCCCAAGGGCTCCTGGCCACCATCCGTAAGAGGGAAGCTGACCACCGTACCGAGTCCGACACCTGGAGCGAGCAGATGGCCCTGCAAAAACTCCGCTTCGAAGAAGCGCTGGCTCGCGTACAGCCAAGGGAGGACGCACCAGAGGGGTACGTGCTCAACATCAAGGAGAGGGCCCCTAACTTCGTCATCCCCATCCAAGACGGGTACTACCAGCCCGCATGGTGGGTCAAGCAGCTCGCCGACGGTAGGGTCGCGGGGCTCCCCAAGAGTCACTCCCCGGGTGAGACCCCCTATGTCGCCGAGGTATACGCCGAGCGCGACATCGACAGCGAGGACGAAGACGTCATCCTCCCCTTGCAACCCTGGCTGCTCGCCCTACTTAAGGGCAGTTCTAGCGTCTACAGCATGCTCGTCCAGGAAGTTCGGGACAACGGGGACTGGCCCCTCCAAGCCGAGGTCGCACGCTTCAGAGAGCTCGAGATCTCGCTCCTGGACATCAAGCTCCGCATCGACCACCTTCAAGCCGAGCAGCGAGGTATGCGGGAGGCCCAGGAGGCATCGAGGGCACGCCTCGAAATGGCCCGCCTGGGCAGTAAGACGGGCAACCTCCGGATGGTGGGACGCCCCGAGCAGCGCACCCGAGGGTATCGAGGAAGGAGGACGGCTCAGTTCAGAGGAGGTATGGACTAGATGCGGACATCTAGTCTAGGCAGCGGTGTGGTGTAACCGGCTCCTGGGACGAGGCTAGCTTGTACGCCTCGTGGACCGGGGTAAGTTCCTGAACCGGACTAGTACTGTATGGATTGATCGGATCACTTGTCATTGATGCGTGTAGTGCCTCGTTTTGATGTGGATGGACAGCGGGCCAGCATCGTGTTGTTTCAGGTTGCTGTGCCCCTCGTGTTTGGTTTCTAATACTTTGTACGCGTTTGTAGCTTCGCTCCTGTACTTAAGGACGACCAGCTTGGCCAGGTAGCGGCAAGTTGAGTCTCCTGTCCAAATAACAGAAGTCTCTTCCTTCTATTCAAAGCGGGGTCTTATCAAGGGAACGATAAGACGGGAACTCGCTACTCTTCAGTCGCCTAAGTCGCTGTAAAGACTTAGCTTATGACCCAACGTCCCAACAAGGGCACGGTTACTCTACCCAAGTACGCCTTCTGCCAGGAGGTATTCCCCGACCTAGTGCACAAGGGAGGGCGCTGCACGTGCTTCGACACGCCGAAGCCCAAGGAGGAGACGACTACCACAGATACTACTGAGCTCTAATTGTCTCGTCCGTACCGGCGGTGACAGAAACACTACTCTGGACTTGCTCAACAAGTATGCATTCATGGATTGTGAAGAAGGTACTTCCGTCACTCTTGGTTTTGGTCTACTCCTGCGCGAGTGTGAGAGAGCAAAGGAGGTGGAGGGTGATGATGAAAATTACCCAGAATTCCTTCAGCAGTCTCTCCTTGGTGATAAAAGGGCCAGGCTAATTGTTAAGGCCATCGGGAAGGTGATTGGCAGGTTACCATCACCAGACACTGAGGAGGAGAGGCCAAAGGAGAAGGAGTTGGATGGTGGTGCCAAGGCCCAGAAGGGGAAGGCCAGAGCTGGTCAGAAGAAGCTGGCAGCAACCCCTTCCTTGGCCCCATCTACTAGTAAGCCATCTGGCACCCAAAAGGATGACAAAAGCCCTGCCGGAACTGCCCGAAGCCAGCGACAGAGAAAGCCTAGCAAGAAACTTCGTGATTCTAACTAGGAATGTTGCTCCCTTCTCCCCTGGTAGTAGCAACTATGTACTTGTATATAGCCATGCTATCAGACACTTACAATTTAGTTTCCTACTTGGGCCACCACTCACATTTCTCACCCATTTGTGTGTCTTCCTTCTCTCAGGCTGAGAGTCTCAGCCCACTGCACCTTGGTCAGCCAGAACCAGCAATAATATATAGCATCCCAGATCTGATACCAGCTGATTGCATCATATTTACCATGGTCTGCCAGTACCAGGAGTGCATAAGGTATAGTATCACACATGTGGTACCGGCTGAGCATGCCACATCTGCCATGGTCGGCTGGTACCAGGAGTGCATAGGGTATAGTGTCACACATGTGGTACCGGCCGAGCATGGTAGATGTGGCGTGGTCGGCCGGTACCAGGAGTGCATAAGGCATAGTGTCCCACATGTGGTACCGGCCGAGCATGCCACATCTACCATGATCGGCCGGTACCAGGAGTGCATAAGGCATAGTGTCCTACATGTGGTACCAGCCGAGCATGCCAAGTCTACCATGGTCGGCCGGTACCAGGGGTGCATAAGGCATAGTGTCACACTCCTGGTACCAGCTGAGCATGCCACATCTAACATGGTCGGCCGATACCGGGAGTGCATAAGGCATAGTGTCCCACATGTGGTACTGGCCGAGCACACCACATCTACCATGGTCTGCTGGTACCAGGAGTGCATAAGGCATAGTGTCATGCATGTGGTACTGGCCAAGGGTGCCATATTTACCATGGTCGGCCGGTACCATATCCACGTAGTATATGTGATCACACATTTGGTACCAGCTGATTACACCAAACCCTCATCAGGAAAACGTCAAATTACTTATTTTGTCTTAACCCCATCTTAACTTGTCTTAAGTGGCAAATTAAGTAAATTTAAGTAAAATTTGATTAAGATGGTCATTACTTAATTTCAGTAGAGTCAATTTCTGAAACCTCACTTAATGCACTTAAATTAAGTATATTAAGACACTAAGTCACTTTCAGGGAATTAAGATTTTTGTGAAAATAATATATTTCAACATCTAACTAGGTAAACAAATAAGGTAACTAAGCACCTAAGGATGTTTAAGGCACAAAATGGGACATCAAATGCTGCAAACCGTTCGTATACCCGTACCCAGCCACTGTACCCGACCATTAAAGACATAAAAATGTCTGCATGGTGCAGGACCAGTTTGAGGGTGGGCAAGGCAACTCGTTCCCAATCGCGAGTTTGCACAAATGTATTCAGGGCGGGCATCACTCCACTCAGAGGCAGAGAGGTGCAACTCGCAGCGCTCTTGACAAGATCAGGTGTATACATGCAGACACTCCACAATCCCCTTTACGGCGCGTGCCCAGTCGCGGTGCGTCTTAACAGACATGAGAATAGACTCAGTCCCGCCAGATGTTGTCGCACCTGCGCCAGTGGGGTTGTTGTACATGCGTAGGCAGATCACTACGATCTCTGCTTCCATTTTCCTAATCGCAGGAAAGACGTCTGGATGCAAGGGGTTGGAAACACAGTACCGCTGAAATGCAGCGATGAGAACTTTTTCCATGTCGTCACCACCATCTACAAAGCACCCTGTTCAACAAGAAAGGCTGAGAGTAAGAAGATAATGCGCACGGTACACTGCGCCGGATAATTTGCCCTCCCTGTAATCTGTGTGCGAGGGTGCCTCCTGGTCCATTTGCTTCATCGAGTCGAGGATCCATTCCAGGGTAGAACCTCTCTTCGGAAGGGTGAGGTGGCGTACCACATCCTTGCCTTGTGGTAGAAGTTTCCGATCGATCTCAGTTCTCGCAGCCTCCATTTCCACCTCCACTCTCTTGCGCACAGAGGACAGCTTGATAATAAGCCGAAAGGCTCTCTAAGGCAAAGGAGAAGGTCTCAATTGAGGAGAAGGAGTAAGGGGAAGAGAAATGGGGAGAACCTGAGCAATGAACACGTAAAGCTCCCTCAATGACCGAAAAACCCCCCATGCGTAGACGTGTTGCCAGAGTGGAATTCATGCCTTGTGGTGACCACAGGCCTCGTTGATTCTTGCCAGCCTGTGCGACTGTGGACCTTGATCGTCTCGTTGAGCGTCGTCACTACGCTAAGTGGCCGGACCCCCTTGGCAAGGGGAGAAAGTTTGATGGCCGCAGTGAGGTCATCACCGGCGGCCCAGGCTTTATGTGGGACCATGATAGAGTACATTATCTTTTCCGGCCATGTGTTCTCAATTTCGAGCGACTGCTGGTATTTGACAGCTTCTGGGACAAAGGATCGCAGCAACGTGACCACTTTTTGCGTTTGTAGATTGTGGGCAAAGCTGGGGCGCGTTGCGGTGGCGCGAAGCTTGTATGTGACGGAAGCGCCTCCATACGCATTCGTGTAGAGCGTAGATGGGAGAGAACCGCCGAGGTTTAACTGGAAGGGAAAGAGATGACGACCGGCTTTCAATGTGTGGCTTGACACGTATGGAGGAAGATAGGACAGAGCGCGTGGGTGGGAAATCACCTTCGAGCAATGAATGCGATAGCTCTTCCTCGTCGGAAGGAGATGAAGCACCCGAGGCAAGGACAAGGTAGCGTGCCGAGTTGGCCTCGCGGTCGCGTAGATTGAGCTCATAGTTGTCATAGGCCCATAGTAACGAGGAGAACGAAGGCGAGCGGGGCTAGTGTTTCGGCAGCTCCAGCTAAAGCTCGGCTAAAGCCGGCGCCTGAGTCGGCTAAAATGCTAGCCGAGCCGCGCCGCATGTCACCGAGCTGACCTTTTTAGTCGACTTGGGAAAATCGGTGCAAGCCATTGAAAGCCGGCGCAAGCCGGCTCCACGTCACCCGTTGCCATTATGAGCACCCCCCCCCCCCCTCAAACGCTTCTCTACCGCCTGGGACTCCTGTTCACACACGGAGCACCACCACTGACAGGTATATCGACAGATATGAAGATAGAACTTCAATTTTTTCCCGTCTTGCAACTGAAATGAGCCCTTTTTTCGTTGGACCGATAAGTGCGGAAGCCTTTTTGAATTGTTTCCTACCCCCTCCCTCAGGATCCCTCCTCTGTTCCCCAATTCCCCACGGGATTGTTCGACGATTTCATTAAATCGCTCTCACAAACGGAGAGTGCATCGTATGATAAATTTGTGAGTTCTGACCCACGTCGCCCACCGCACTTGTTCTGTGACTAATCCTACCCTTTTAGATTGAAGCCATTTCTCCGCATGTCCCAAGTTTAATCATAGTCAACACATCCCGTTCCTCAGACAAAGCACCGCGTGGCAAATTCCATCTCAAACTGAAGCCCGACTGCTCGGTATATATGCATGGGAAAAGGACAAAAGATGATCTCGACCTCTCTCGCATGGATTTTGTCATCGAGATGAAATCGGAGGCGGACCCATTTGTCCTCAAAGTTCCGTCTAACCCCAGGGACCACACTTCCAACAGCGGCGATGACTTAAACTCCTTCCTACACCTGACATCTGGTTCACGATCAAATCTAGGCCAGATCACGGCGTATGCCACGGCGATAATGAGCGCTCAGTACCGCACACATACATTCTCGGTTCTCATTATGAAAGACTATGCAAGACTCATTCGATGGGACCGTAGTGGTGCAGTCGTCACCGAACCGATATATTACAATTCGCAACCACACCTTTTCGACTTTCTCGTCCGCTATGGTATCGCAGATTCCGAAGTTCGCGGCCATGATTCTACGGTTCACTCATCATCCACCCCGGAAGAAATTGCACTTGCCAGAGCCATCGTCCCTGAACTGAAAGACGTGGAGTCGTTTCTAGTCCTAACCATACCAGATGATTCAGATCGACCGTCAGAGCGCCGATATATCATCTCCAGCCCAGAACCTTGACCGGATATCCCCGTAGGTCGGTGGACTTGGTCGTTATTTCGCCTTGGATGTCAAAGAAAGGCGTCGTGTCCTCGTCAAGGACTCTTGGCGTGTCCTTTTGAAGGACATCAAACCAGAAGGGGAGCTCTATGATCTGCTCCATCGGGGAAAAGTTGACAACATTCCTTCCTGCTTATTGGCTGGTGATGTTGGCGCCGACATCTATCACCAAACTCAAACTCACAAAGTCGGCAACGACATGAATTATAAACTAACTCCTCATCGGCACTACCGTATTGTCCTAGGTACCATAGGGAGGAAGTTGGAGGAATTCAAATGTACTCGGGAGTTTGTAAATGCAATGTATGCTGCCCTGAAAGGTGAGATGACTATTTTCTTAGCAGTTTGTCTATGTAACCTGATTCACATTGTAGCTCACAAAGCTGCTCATGACATTGGGATCCTTCATCGAGACATTAGTCCAGGAAATATCTTGATCGCCTGCGACGATGAATTGGACCATAATGACCCGCATGAATCAAAGATTCAGGGCGGATTACTCATCGATTGGGATCTCTCCAAGGTGATCGACCGAGATGACGAACACAGTGGCAGTACCGCACGCCAGCAAACACGCACTGTAAGTTATTACATGACCCAGTATTCCCGACTCCTGACATATCTTTCCGCCAGGGAACCTGGCAGTTTATGGCTGCTGAGCTTATCGAACGCCCCAAGATCCGCCACACATTCAGTCATGACCTTGAATCATTTTTCTGGGTTCTTATGTGGATTGTTGTGACACGGGTGCCAACTACCTGGGATGAGAGCGCACGCTCAATTTTCATCAACGGGGTGATGAACCCAAAGGTATATTCTAACATCGGAAGCACAGAGAAGTCGACGTGGCTGAAAGCAGGTAATCCGCTGAGGGAGAAAGGATTTCGAATTCGCGACAATCCTATCCTTCACGAGCTTGCGATGGAATTGTATGATTCTGTCGCCGGCCAATATCGTCCACGGCCATCAGACCAAGCGCCGCCTACAAAGCTCAACCCCTACATACTCTCTGGTCGTAGTCTACGCAAGAATCCAGAGGAAGAAGACAAGAATTATGAAATAGGGTTGACGTTTTTGAAGGATTATGACACCCTGCTCAAGCAATTCGAGCAGGCCCTTAACGCCGAGTGGCCCTCCAATGACAAGGCCAGTCTTCAGAGTATTGCACGATCGAATGCTTCGATCCACTTCTATTCCCAATCACAATCCAAGCGGTCGAGGCCTGTAGCGGATGAGGGGGGTCCCTTTAATAAGGTGTCTGGGAGCAAGCGGCGGCAGGGTTAGCAGTGGTTACTATGTTTCTCTCGTGTTTGTTCTGTACGTAAGTTACTGCCTAATGTGCCGTTCAGTATGATGTGATCCGATCCAATCCGATCTGGGTATTTCTGAGTCATGAATCGCGTGATTCAATTGAACGTACGCGACTCAATTTGAACGTACGGTGACTCGACTGACATCGTGGCATGTGCACGCCCATTCACCCTTCTTACTTCCCAAGGTCCTCATCTTGTCTTTGTTATTCCGTTCACTTTCACTCAGTATCCAAAAAAGAATGCTGTATTTAGCGCCAAGATTACAAGTCTACAACACCACATTTTCACTTTGAGTCGTTCGCCCAATGCTTGGTGACAGACCCGCAATCCAACGTCAATGTCATGGACGTAATCTATTTGGTCATTTTGGTCATTTCCCGTGGAGTGCCTGTGGGTAGCGCAAGTCTCGGCCCACAAGCAATACACTGGCCTTCGGGATTTTAGGCCATAAATCCCCCGTTCTCTCGATTCCCCATTTCTCTTGAATCCCCCGTTCTCACTGATCCTTCGTTTTCTCTTCGTGCCATGGCTCCGTGCAAGACAGAACAGCCCCTTGAACCGTCATCAGTAGCTGCACCTGTGGCTGTGGGACGAGCCAATGCCAAGGATGCTTCTCGTTGTTCGAGTGCATGTCCCGTTGGCTCGTCTCTGACTCAACCAAAGGTGACTTTCCTGGGCTCTCTACGTACCTTGAGTCTTGAGACTTACTGGTTAATCCAAGGCAACTACCACCCAACTCGACGCAGTCGCCAATGCCAAAGAATTCGACTTGCAGGGGAAAGACGGTGACAACGAGATATCCGACACATCTGGTCCTCCAAATCCCTTGTCTGAGCTAGAGCCTCAGAACACGGGTTCCCAACAAGCTGACCCCCTCAATGGGCCCGTTGACGTGATTGCAACCCTCGATCTCCTGTACTTCTTCACTGGTATTGAACAACCCACTCAAGGCGGCCCAATAATTTTGAAGCAAGGTCTGCCTCCATCTAAAGTCTGCAAGCTATGCTCGTATGTACAGACTTTCTGATATCCATTCTGCTTTCTTATGACAAACAGCGAGAAATATGGATTCGATAAGTCTATGCTCCCCGGTGTAGCCAGATATATCTACGGGCCAACCACCGCAAACACGAATCTCCGAAGGCATCTCTACCAAGCACACGCTGAGGAGTACGACAAAGCGGTCTTGGAGTATAAATGGACATATAAGCTATCGAGCGAAGTTGGCAATGCATCCACCCACGCTGCTCGAGCATCTCGTAGTTGCAGATGATCAGGTGAGTCCCGACGCTCAGTTAATTCAAGACGGTCCTTGACAACGAGTGGCCCTCCAGTGACAAGGCCAGCTCTCAGCATATTCTGCCATGTAAATATGGTTTGCATCACCCATTCCGGTTCCAAGCGGTCGAGGTCTGTGGCCGAAGAGTAGGCTTTTTATATGGTGTCGGCGAGCAAGCGGCAGGGTTAGCAGTGGTGCAGTGGTATAGCAGTGGTACTGTTGCATCTCTCACGTTTGTACTGTATGTGCGGCGTGCGTTGCCTGTCTGTCCAGTGTGATGTGATCCGATCCGAGTATTCTGAGTCATGAATCTGATTCACATGAACGTACGCGACTCAATTGAACGTACACGATCTAACCGATAACGGTTGACAAGACTGACATCGTGGCATGTGCACGTGCACTCCCTTCGCTGCTTGCGGCTCACCCATTCACTGCCCATCTTACTTCCCAAGGTCCTCATCTCGTCTTAGTTATCCTGTTCACTTGCACTCACTTTGGGTTTAGCGACCGTCAGAACGCCATCAAAGTATCGTTCCCAGGCCCAGCGGTTCGGCGCTTGCACAGTGCACACATTTTGATTTTGAGTCGCTCGCCCAATGCTTGCCGACGGACCCGCAATTCAACGTCAATGTCATGGACGTAATCTATTTGGTTATTTTGGTCATTTTCCGTGGAGTGCCTGTGGGTAGCACAAGTCTCGGCCCACAAGCAATGCACTGGCGTCACAAATCCCCTGTTCTCTCGATTCCCCATTTCTCTTGAATCCCCCGTTCTCACTGATCCTTTGGTTTCTCTTCGTGCCATGGCTCCATGCAAGACAAAACAGCCCCTTGAACCGTCATCAGTAGCTGCACCTGTGGCTGTGGGACGAGTCAATGCCAAGGGTGGTTCTCATCGCCCGAGCGCACGTCCCGTTGGCTCGTCTCAGACCCGATCAAAGGTGATTTTTCTGGGCCCTCTATGTACCTTTAGTCTTGAGAGACTCACCAGTTAATCTAGGCAACTACCACCCAACTCGACGCAGTTGTCAGTGCTGAAGAATTCGACTTGCAGGGGATAGACGATGACGACGAGATATCTGACATATCTGGTCCTCCAAATCCCTCGCCTAAGCTAGAGCCTCAGAGAACGAGTCCCCAACAAGCTGATGCCCTCAATAGACCAGTTAAATCAAATGTAGCCCTCGATCTTGTGCACTTCTTCACTGGCATGGGTCGTACTAGAGGCAAGTGTTCTTCGAACGGAGAAACGCCTCCACCTAAAATCTGCAAGCTATGCTCGTACGTACGGACTTTCAAATATCTATTCTGTTTTCTTACAACAAGCAGCGAGATATATGGCACCGATAAGTCTACGCTCCCCGATGGTGTAGCTAATTATATCTACGGGCCAAATACCGGAAACACGAATCTTTGACGGCATCTCCGCCAAATACACGCTGAGGAGTACGATGGCGCTGTTTTACAGCACAAGTGGTCATATAAGCTATCGAGCGATTTGGGCGATCCATCTACCCACGATGCTCGCAACAAACGCGACCCCGAGCTCCCATCATTTTCACCAGAGGCGTTCCTGGAGCATCTCGTTCGCTTCGTAGTTGCAGATGATCAGGTGAGTCCCGACGATCTCGCGTGCTTTCACACTCTCACTAGTCTTCAGTCGATTCGTGTTGTAGAATGCCCCGAGTTTCGACAGATGTGTATGGTTCTTTGCAAGACTCTCGTTGACGCCGACATCCCTCGCCGCGATAAGATGAGGGAAGCAGTCATCAGTGAATGGCGGAATTCATTCGAACGGTTGAAATCGGACCTTTCTGTGGGTATAGTCATTTTGTCTTTCCGCTTTGTCAACTGTCTTCGGTCATAGAAATCCTGTGGGCGGATCAGTTTCACTTCAGACGTCTGGTCAAACGCGAACCTAGAGGCCTACTTAGCGTTGACCGCACACTGGATCTCAAGTGATGAGTCAAGTGGACGCCTCGCACTTAATGCTGCACTTATCGGCTTTCATCGCCTCAAGAAGAAACACACAGGCGTCAATATAGCGAAGAATATCCTACACCTACTTGATCGAGCTAATGTTACACTCAAGGTATGTATTTCATATGATATCTATTCGCACGTTTGCCTTACTCTTTGTAGATTGGCCACTTTACGCTCGACAACGCCGAGAACAACGCTGTAGCCATGGAAGAGCTAGAGTCTCTGCTCGCCGAACGTGAGGCGTTTGCCACAGCTGACTTCGATCACCTTAAACATCGCGTCCGGTGTTACGCACACATCATTAACATCTGTTCGTCTCACGTCATTTCATCAATGACGTCTGTTTCAAAGGGGTATCTCTCCGAGCTCAAAGTTGCCGTCGATTCAAACCACATAGATTGCGATGACTCCGAGGATGAATTGGATGGTGGTGACATTGATATTGGTGATCACCATATTGACGAGTTGAAGCTGGGTGATTGCTACGATGACCATTCTAACCTTAAGGAATGGGTTGCGGGTATCAAGCGCGATCCCCTCAGGCGTGCTCGCAGAATTATTCGTCTTTTACGCTCTTCGGACCAACGCAGGGAAGGCTTTCGTAAGTTCATCCAAGACGGAAACGAACGACAATGGTTCTCTGAAAAAACTCAGAGTGGCAAACGTCGTATCGTCCAAGTTCCCGAGCTTCAACTTCTGAGGGATGTGAAGACGAGGTGGGATTCGGTTTTTATGATGCTGCGACATCTAAGAGTTCTCCGGCCGGTAAGTTCATCTCAGCGACTGGACGGTGTTACAGTGGAGACTAATCAAATATCTAATGTAGGCTCTCGATCGGTATCTTAACACTGAATTGGTTGACTTCTCCGATTGGAAGCTGTTGGAAATTGATTGGTACATCCTTGAAGGGTTAGAAACTGTCTTGAGCGTGAGTCGTCTATTTAACCCATGGACAGTCACTCATGTGACAACAGGTTCCGCACGCGTGTCAACAAAGCATGTCGTCCGAATCCACGCCGGTTTTGTCGCGTGCGATATCCAGTTTTGAGATGTTTATGACAGAATGGGAAAAACTCGGGGAACAGCACGAGATGCTCCGGCCCTGGACGGAAATCGGCCTGCGGTGGGCAAAGAAATACTACATTCGAATGGACGATACAGACGCTTATGTCGTCACAATGTGTCAGTCTTTGAATCAAGATTTGTCGCTCTAACCTCTGACTTCATTGAACAGTCCTCAACCCTGCTATGCGCCTCTCGTGGATCCAAGCTGAATGGGAAGGTCACTATATCCGGCGTGCCAAAGATATCATTCTGGCGCTCGTAAGACTACACAATTCAACTCCTCAGTCATCTTTCTCACGACTTGCAGATGCGTCAGTACCGTAGCCAGAAGTCGTCAACGTCTGAAGCTACAACGACGGATTCCCCTGTCCAACCCGATCCAGTGGTTTCTGTGGCTCCAACACGATTCAAAGTCCAAGATTCTGTATACAAAAAAAAGTCCACACGTAATGTGTCCAGTGTGGATGTTGAATTCCAAAAATATGTTTCGGGTCCAATCTCGTCTGAGGAGACCAACATCCTGCGGTTCTGGAAGGTGAGGTGATTCCTATAATTGAATGGCGTTTTGGTACTACAACTAACTCCCTCAACAGGCTAATAGGTTGGAACTCCCAACACTGTTCTCAATCGTGATGGATTATCTCCCAATCCAGGCAACGTCCGTCCCTTGCGAGCGTGTGTTCTCGTCAGCAAAGGACATGGACACCGCGAAGCGAAACCGAATCAGCCCAATTCTCATGGAGGCCCTTCAAATGCTGAAATATTCACTCAAGAAAGAACGCCTCAACTTCATGAACGGATGGTCAATATCGGAAGCTGCCATGAGTATGTTGGTGCCAACTGGCGAGCTTAGCTCTCTCTTTGTGGATGATCCTGTTGTTTCGTTTGACAATTTGTTGAATGACCTTATTAACTACGATGATTGCGAGTCTTAACCCCAGCTTTTTTACGTCACTGCAATGAGAATATATTTTCCTTGGCCACGTTACTGTCTGTACTGACAGAGATGATCGCACAGCAGTTGCGTGCGATATTGTTGGTGTTTATTTGACATCGGAGTTCGCAATTTAGTGAACCGACGCATCCCCCAAGTTGACTTTACCCATCATTTCTCTCTCTTAACGTTGATGACGACTACGCGCCTTCGAAATCCACGACATACCTCGGAGAAGCGATTCTCTCCCTCGAAGTCAGATATTGTGCGTGTTGGTGGCCGGTACAGAGTATGTAACCTACTCGGTACTGGGGGATCTGGTGAGCTCGACTCTGACTCGAGTTTGACACACTTTCCTGAGTTCGTTAGGGAGTGTCTATCTAGGAAAAGACATTGCGACGGGGGGTGATGTTGCTGTGAAGATAGGGCACCCATGCGGCTTACCTTCAAGGCTCAGTCATGAACACAACGTGTATACAACTATCGCCGGTGGCAGAGGAATCCCTCGAGTACTCTGGTACGGCAAGGAAAGTATATATGAAGTTATTGTCCTCGATCATCTCGGAACTTCACTGGGCGACCTGATCGATCAGCTTGAGTTTGACCACAGGAAGACATTCTCGTACGCCACCCAAATGGTACGTTATATAAAACAAACAATCATACTAAACCTAAACACACCCTCACATGCAGCTCTTAGCAGTCCAGTCACTTCATGATCGACACTACATCCATCGTGACATTAAACCTGGGAATTTCATGATTCATGCTGATAACCTTCCTCCTACCCTCTTTCTCATCGATTTCGGCTTGGCACGATTGTTCCGTAATCCCGCAACTTATTTACATATCCCTTTCACAACGAATCATTCGATCGTTGGTACCCTTCCGTTCGCATCCATCAGTGGCCAGCAAGGCAATGTCCAGTCGCGTCGTGATGACCTAGAGTCTCTCGCCTATACCATCATTTATTCAGCACTCGGCGAGTTGCCTTGGACCAGCAATTCCGCAGGCAACAACGAGGAGGTAGTCCTCCGTAAGAAAACATCGATCACAGTGGAAGAGCTGTGCGAAGGCTTACCCGCTCCCTTCTGCAAATTCGTCACCTATGTCCGTTCTCTTGGCTTTGACAAGAAACCGGACTATCAGTTCCTTCATTCCATCCTCTTACAGTGCTCGGAAACCGTGACTGATCAGCCCATCAAAGCACCACCCCATGTCAGCGTGGACCATGCACCTATCTTCACTAGTTGGGTGTAAGTGACCTCGCCCTCTATGAATAGCGGCACTAACTAGATTTATTTAGCCTTCGCTCTTCGACTCGCGCGATTGCTAAACCGTCTCGGTACATACATCAAACACCCGCTCGGGCCACTCGTACAAGGTCCTGGAAGTAGCATGTTTTCGTAGTTTGAGACATTGGGCTTTGAGGTACATGTAGGCGATGATGTATCACGCGTCGATTTTGTTGTAGAGCTGTAGTTTGATGTATGGGAACTAAGATTTGACTACAATTTTCGCGATCTGGATTGGGAGCTGAGCCGCACTCTAGCCGGAGAAACGCCGGCTATTTTGGCGGCGTGGCTCGGCGCAGCTAAGTGGCATGGGTGCCCACGGCGCAGCTCGGCTAACAAGCTGACTGCCCGGCTAATTGTGGCTCGGCTAACGGCTCGGCTCGGCTCTTGTAGCCGCCGAAACACTAAGCGGGGCGATGTATGTTATAAGGAAACCTACTGAGGATGTAGGAAAGGGGGGATAAGGATGTCAGATCGACTCAAAGCAACAATATTACAGAGAGAACAAGAGCACACCAGTTCTGAAGGCAGGAGCGAATTGGAATAGGGCGACGAGGAGGAAATAGAGGTCGAAGAAAAACTTGAACTGCTCGTAAATGACAATGGGACCTGTGATGGTTATTGTCAGCAAGGCGTGCGCTGACCGAAAAGGTTGGGCACTCCGACGACACGTTGATGCATTCTTTGGTCGTGTTACCATGCGGTGGGATGTGTCATTGTCAGCCATGTTTGCCAGTGGTGGGGGTGGATGTGCTGGGTATATGAGAAGTCGTCAGCGGTATTCAAGTTGAAGTTGATGCTTTGATGTGTGACGCGTCACAAATTGAACCATGGAACAATTTTGGACTTAGCGGAATTTCCTCACAGTGAGCCGCCACAGCTCACAACTGATCCAGCGTCTTCGTTCTTGGCCAACCGTCCCACATTGGACTCTCATGAGCGAGTGGAAGCTCGAGTTTCCGGCGCTGGCGTGCACCATCTCATCGCGCACTCCGCGCCACTGCCTCAATTGTCGAGCCGTTGGCCTTGCCGCATCGATCAAACCGGACATTGATGACTTCTTCGTCACACTCATTTCTCCAGTAACCCCACCAGCCTTGCCCCATTTGGATCGTCATCCATATTTCTCTCACCCGTCCAACCCCTGCCCACCTGTTGGCTCAACTGATTCCGACTTTGGTGCATACCGCACCGGCGCAGCGCAATCACAAGGTCAAAACGAGTATTCCATGTCTGCATGGGTTTGTGTGCGCGACGATGGCTTGTATGTGCTCAGGGACAATGTACATCTTTCGATGTACACATCGACCGTGCCATGTGCGTACGTTCGTCCCGTTCCCATTCCCAATGCATGCTTTCTTCCTTCCTTGGCTCCACACCCCCACCGCCATCCACCTTCCTTTTTCTCTCTCCTAGCAATACTCACACCAACACCTGTCGGCTCCCTCGGCACCCATGCCAACATTTCCCCTTACACCGACCAGTGCCATCCCTCTCGAGGAAGAGCAGCAAGGCAATGTGTTTGCTGGTGATCACCAGCGGCTCACCGCTGACCCTACTATCTACACTCTGTCATCCGATGGGTGTCTGTTTGGGTTTTTTCCCTACAGGACGGGTATTGCACCCACGTTCCGCCATGATGCCATCATCATCGGTCCTTGTCCCCATCCACAGACACCTTCTCAGGCCACGGCGGTGCAGCAACACCAACAACAGCTGGCCCAGCAACAACAGAGTGCTTGGGATGCCACAGACAACTGGGACACCAATCTCAATGCAGCAACAGTTGAAGAAGCTGCCCTCGGCGCTGAACGTACCGCAAATGCGGACACCTTCCAACGGCGATATACAGTACTGTAGACTGTAGCTTGAAGATGGCAAAGCCGGATTAGTGGCACTAAAAGGCATCAGACAGTAGGCCAAATAAGCAAATACTGTATCATTGTTAAGTTGAACATCAATTGACAGGGGAAATTTGTATCGGAGGAAGTTGCAGTCAGACAAGCTGACTAATCACGCTAAATTGCGCCCTGAACTTTTAGACCCACGAAAAGTGCAACCTGGACTGTGAAACTGCGAAGGGGCCGCAATGGTGGTAATTCTACTATACTCGACGTCTTTTGCTACTTTTACTGACACTCTCACAGAAAATCTCTGTCCTGCAACTTGCACCTTCAGCCCACATACCCGCATGACCATGAGATCCAACGCCGACACATAGAAATTTAGATCCATTACAACATCCGTTTGCCCGAGCGCGCAAACGTACCCACGCTCTAAACGCAGCCAAAATGGAGCGCATGTTTTCCAAGCCATTCATCGCAGCGCTCAAGGGCCATGCAGACGCAGTCGAAGTGCTCTCACGCCGTCCAAACACCATTACAGATGTCGCGAGTGCAAGCTGAGATGGAGGTGGGTTTTCCTTTGAGGCTCGTGCGATAACTTCCATAGTCGAGTAACCCGAACCCCGCCGCCTTTCACAGAGATTATTCTTCATAATGCTGGGAGGAGGACGCAACTCACCAAAATTGTGGGTGCGCATCAAGGGAAGATATCCGGCCTTTGCTGGGCAGATGACCACAGGGTTTTGAGTTGTGGCATAGACAGAAATATCAAGATGTGGGATGTGGGCGCAGAGGCATCATTAGATTCCTCAGGAGCGGGGCCATCGCAGGTTCGTTTTTTCCTCCTATTCCATCTTCGACATTTTCTGACACTCTCGTAGCCAAAACCTCTTGCCGTGCAGTTTGCGCACACTTACTGTAACCGGCTCCTGGGACGAGGCTAGCTTGTACGCCTCGTGGACCGGGGTAAGTTCCTGAACCGGGCTAGTACTGTACGGATTGATCGGATCACTTGTCATTGATGCGTGTAGCACCTCGTTTTGATGTGGACGGACAGCAGACCAGCATCGTGTTGTTTCAGATTGCTGTGCCCCTCGTGTTTGGTTTCTAATACTTTGTACGCGTTTGTAATCTTCCTTGTGTATTTAAGGACGACCAACTCGGCCAGGGAGTGGCAAGTTGAGTCTCCTGTCTAAATAACAGAAGTCTCTTCCTTCTATTCAAAGCGGGGTCTTATCGACGAATTGATAAGGCGGGAACCCGTTACTCCTCAGTCCCCTAAGTCGCTGTGAAGACTTAGCTTATGACCCAGCGTCCCAGCAGGACTACGGTCACTCTACCCAAGTACGCCTTCTGCCAGGAGGTGTTTCCCGACTTAGTGCACAAGGGAGAACGCTGCACGTGCTTCGACGCACCACCACCCAGGAAAGAGACAACTACTACGGACACCACTAAGCTCTAATCGTCTTGTCCATACCGGCGGTGACACTTACCACCACCGTTTTAACCGCGCCCTTGGCTTCTCCCCAGTCGTCCCCCACGCTGACAGCTACTAATGGTCAAACTAGCCCTGTCCCCCTGTCACTTAACGGATCAGAGGAATCGCACTCATCCTCCACTCCTGGGGACAACGTTCTCCGGACTTACAAGGATACACTTGCGAACTCTGAACATTCGTACCTTAGCAAAGCGAGAAGTAGGGCACCTGCTTGACAGTGCATAAACATCTGCTGACCTTTATGGGACAAGTTTCGACTGTACGGATGAAGAAAATGACGAGGCGTTTGCGATGCTACAGCAACGTGCGTGGGTTGCTCTGCGTGCCAAGGTTGACGAGCAAACAGCAGACACGGCAATCCTCACAAAGTTGCGCACATACTTCGAGGAGCGTTTCTGTTACAATGAGCATGGTGTACCTTGCATCTGGAAACCGGATGATGATTTTGATGGCACATTCAAAAAACGAGACTCTGCTACACCGTCTGCTGAAGCAACACCCGCTGGCGTGACCACTGTTTCCCCTATGCCAATAAAGCCAACACAACCGCACACTGCAATTCACGCAGGCGCACAGCCTTACAGTGCCACAAATTCAGTTGAAGGGTGCGTTTACCAATGGCCAATCAGAGATGCCACCTTACTCACTGCCCAGCATCAGGTGACCTGTTGGTCTTGCGTGCAGCGACAGGCTGGGTACTGGAAGATTAGGGAATAGGTGTTAGCAAACTTAAGGTAGGGTAGGTATCTTTGGTTTGCTTAATTTTACTTACAGCAGTAAGTGTGTCTTAATGAGTTTTTATGACTTGATTACCTTAAAATCACTTTGATGTTAAAAATATTAAGTCAAACTAAGAGTTCTTAGTACTCTTAATTGTCTTAATGCAGATTTAAGAAACATAAGTGCACCTAAGTAGACTTAAGTAAATTGACGTTTTCCTGATGCTACCAATTACTCCCTGATTCTAACTGGGGGGGAGAATGGGCCGGCCAGACCCACATATGCATTCAGTCGGCCGGACATCGGGTAGTCCCACTTTCACGACCATTTGTACACGTCGGGGGAACCAGATGTGCGACTATTTTTGACTGAACTATGTGATCATTCGTACCTGCGATGTCTGTCTCAAGCTTGAAGACACCGCTCTTCTGCCCATGCCACAGCCCAGGTATTTTCTTCCTTCTTCTCACGGTCGGGGTCACATTGCTCGATTGGTGCAAGGTCAATCGACTGGAATTGGGGGATCGGTGACATGTCGAAAGGGGTGCTAGAATGTCCTACCGGGCGCCGCGTGAGGATGTTTGAACTTGATGCTAAGAACCTCGCTATCTGAGCGGGATGCAGTAGTAGGCGAAGGGGTTGGGGTCGAATAGGGTGATAGTGAGACATTACAGTGTGAAGACATTGGAATCATCCAGGGTAAAGGACTTGGGCTCGGTCTCATTTCGTCGTCCGAGACTTCATCTTGTTTATCGCACTGAGGACAGCAATTGCAAGGAGTCAATATCGGATCTCCGGGAAGCAGAGCGTAGGAAGGAAGGCGGAAACAAGCATGAAGCGAGGGGAATTAAGAGAAAGGAGGGGACACAGACACTGAGATTGTATGCGATGCCTCCAACGTAGTAGGCGGCGCTGGTGTTGGATTTCTGAGTTCAGACATCGACGGTGCTGTATCATACGCCATCGCTGGCAACAATACCCTACTCAGCGTCAGCATAGCAAACAGATGAGTGCCAGTGATTTTGTATTCACTTCCCAAAACCCAGCGGGCAACACCAGCTCTTCATTTTGGGGCAGGGTGGATATTACCATCACCACGCTGGTTCCAACTGCAGCCCTGGAAGATTTAGATAACGACTCGGAGATGTGGAATATGTATTTGAATGACGAGAGGAGGATAATCGGATCACCGATGCTTGGAAAGAGGGTGCAATTAGTATTTGTTACGTTCAAGTCGTAAAGATATTTGTTGGAGCACGTGCAGCTGGCCGCTCGGCTGATTTTGATAACTTACAGTGGCGCGATTTTCCATTGACCTCAGACGCCCATCAGCGTCTCACTGAAGGCATTTCGCCCCATTATTGCTTCAATAT
This sequence comes from Russula emetica, assembly GCA_015178925.1. NCBI lineage: Eukaryota > Fungi > Basidiomycota > Agaricomycetes > Russulales > Russulaceae > Russula > Russula emetica. Next base: position 4,490 of record WHVC01000337.1, on the reverse strand, counting down.
TAACGCCGACTCATCTCGGCTCATCCGTTGCCAAACTCAACAATGGCCGCAGGATCGAGAAAGAATTACGCTCTGGATCTGAACGACATCTTCGCATTTCCAGATGGCGACAACATTCCTCGTAGACCGCCTAACACGGAAGAAGGCGAGAGCTGGGTTATGCTTCTTGAGGTAGGTCTGCTGTTCGCTGTTTCAAACACCGTACTTTGTGGATTTTAATTCTGCGAAAAGATAAGGGACTTCCCTTCTTCCAGACTGACATATGCGACGGTTGACATCACGGGTAAATGGTTTAATGTTGTGATCAATACCTCAAATCCAATTCTCGATACTCTCGACTACGAGCGCGGTTATACAATGTGTATTTTGAACGCAGAGCCACTGTCTGGAGCGAATAAACAGTTCTACTATAGTGTGGATGATATCAGTACAGTTGAGGTGCGCTTCTCAGATTGTTCCTTGTCTGACTTATCATAGCCATCCTCGTTCAGCTGCTTCCTGTCTCATTGGCAAAGCTCTGGGAGCTCAACGACAGCCTCAGAAGACGCAGTGATGCAGGACATCTTCGTAGGTGTCTGTCTTGCGGGAATGTTAGCCGATTACGTTGTACAAAATGTCATAGTCGATATTGTTCTAGGGTGCGTATCTCTATTTTCTCGACTTTGCAATAGCATGAAAACATTCTTATAAGTACTAGGAATGTCAGGGTGCTGATTGGCCCGAACATAAGCTTGTATGTAAATCTTTGGGCGTGCTTCATCGCTATAATCGAACAGATTGGGGCTAGTGGGACACGGGTATTCTCACCCTCTGACGTACCGCAGGACAACACATAGGCTACGATTCAAGGAGAGGGTTTGTAAGAACAGGTCTGAAGTCTTTCAGGGTTGTTGAAGTTTGTTTCATCGGCCGCTTCAGGAGATGGAATAAAGAATTAGTTTTATGTCCTCGTGCTGTGCTGGCAACCACCGTAACGCTAGATTGAGTACACGGGTGCTCGATAAGGCAGTTGTCGTCCGCATTTGCATCTACTGCCTAAATCCAATTGCCCACTGTCACTGCTGTTCACACTCAGGCTGCCGCTCTACCTCTCCCTCTTGTCCACACACTTGTCAATACATCAAAGTCTCAACATCAACTTGCGACCGGGTCGGGCGGCCCTCAGCCCAGTCTCTCAACATCCCTTCGAGTCACTCCGGAAGGCGGCACAGCCGAGTAACCATGCCGTGCTGAAAGAAGAGAGCACAAGCATTGTCAGCTCTGGACCCGCGGCGCGAACAAGGGGGTTGTTCGCCTCTGTACTTGAGATGATGTTTACGACGCTCGCTGTCGGGCCTTGGCAATACCAATAGTATGGACCAATACCACTACGTACGTCGTCATCATCCTTCTGTATTCTGATTCACGCTTCATTTGCGCTCTTTTTAGCGACCGAAACGCTAGATGACCTCACGGCGACCGAGCGTGCTGCGTGCACACATCCAGATGCGCCACCTCGCCTGCCTCCATACCTTTACTGACCACGCAGAGATGTCGAGGATCGTGTTCGGGCCAGAACTCATCGCGCCACCGCCAATCGCCTCCTTGTCACTTTGCCCGAGCAGAGGCGCGAGACCAGGAGCAATTAGACGGCTTGAAAGCTGTGATTAAAGTTCCCTCAAGTGACGATGTGATCCTACGGTGACACCACTGGCACCACCTCAATGGGACTTCATGATGACTTACAAACAATTGAAATCTAATAAAAAAAAGATGACTCTTTTGGATGGATACTAGTTCGATATGCGACACCGTGAGAGTTGTGAGAGTATCGTCTGTGTCGGAGTGCTTGAGTAATTTGGACCAAAGTTGTCGCCGTAGAGCAGGATATGGTTGGTACTTTGCATTGCGTTATCACTACAAGCGTGGATCCCCAACTCCACGACTACAGCAGCAAGACCAGAACTCATGGGCATATAATTATTAGGGAACGTTTTCGACTCTCACGGCATTTCCTTCGCAGTAACGAGGGAGTTTATAACTTTGGTATGTGCGAGTTGCGTCTTCATCGATCCTTAGGATAAGCCCCTTGTCAGCGTCCTTTTTCAGGACATTTTCAGCCATCTCGATGGCAGTACTGTTAAAATGGTCATCCGACGAGAGTTTATCCCAATCTAGGAGAAATGGTCATTCGTACCTGCGATATCTGCCTCAAGCTCGAACACGCACAAGGTGAAGCCTCGGACGACGAGGATGAGACTGAAGTTTCTCCCCGGATGATTCCAACATTTCACACTGTGATCTCTCTCGTCATCACCGTATCTGACCCCCAACCCCTTCGCCTAGTACTGCTGCATCTGTGCCTCCTTCCCGGCAAGCGCGGTTCTTAGCATCAATTCCAAAGATCCTCACACCGCGCCCAGTGCGACATTCTAGCGTCCCTCTCGACATGTCACCGAGCCCCCAATTCCAGTCGACCTTGACCTTGTACCAATCGAGCAATGTGATCCCGACCGTGGGAACAAGGAAGAAAATACCTGGGCTGTGGCATGACCATAGTAAGTTACCGTGGACAGCGATTGCACGGAGACAATGTTGGATCGCCGAGAAGCAGAACCTATGAATGAAGGCAGGAACAAGCATTAAACGAGGGGAAAGAAAAGAGGGGAGACACACCCTAAGATCGTATCTGATTCGTATACAATGCCTCCTCAACGAGCGAGAGGGCCAGCTTAAATACACGCGGCGATGTCCCTACTAACAAATGTTCTCGGTGCGGAAAGGAGTGGGAGAGCACGACGGGCGTTAGTAACTGTGAGCCTGAGAGCCATGCTCTCGCTTGAGGTAAGCATCGCCACTTTGTCCATCATGGCGTACGGGGGGTACGGGCCGGGAGTTGGCACGGGTCGACGTTGTTTGGTTCGGTGTGGCTCTAGTCCAAATGCGGCATCACCCATCAATGATCGATCGGGGATTCGGGGTCAACATCGGACCAATCCAACACTAACATGACTCACGGCGTCCCTTCCCCCTATGCCGCCGTCGAATCTTATAGGACTAACTCGGCGGATCATACATTGGTTTCATTTCCTTCACCCGTGCGTGCGTGGCCTGGGCCGCGGCCTCTACGACCTGATTGTGAGTTGGGGCATGGTGGATATTTCATCACTGTGCTGATTTAACTGCAGTCCAGGTTCCAGCTCCAGTCCAGGTTCCAGCTCCAGTCCAGGTTCCAGCTGCCGCCCAGGTTCCGGCTGCAGTTCCAGCTGCCGTCCCAGCTGCCGTCAGGTTCCAGCTGCCGTCCAGGAAGATGATGATGATGATGATTCGGAGATGTGGAAGATTTTCTTGGATGAAGTCAAAGATGAGGATAATCGGATCACCGATGCCTGGAAAGAGGATGCTAATAGTATCATTGTCTTCGTAAGTCTTAATCTACGACTAGTCCCTATCTTCGTCTCAGTGACAAGCTCCAAGACGGGTCTATTCTCCGCAATTGTTGGCGCATTCATCATTGAATTCTACAAGAATTTGTCCCCCAATTCTGGAGATCAGACGGTAGCTCTTCTTCAGCAGATTTCATACCAACTTCCCAATTCCCCAAATAGCGCCAATTCCAACACGTCGAATCAACCATCGTCACCCGGAACAGCCATGGTTTGGGTCATCATACTGTGGTCGATAAGCCTCGTACTGAGCCTTACATGCGCCTTAATTGCGACGCTCCTTCAACAGTGGGCACGTAGATACATCGAAACACCCAAGTCTTCGAACGTGCTGAGGCACCGCGCTCGCGTCCGCTCGCTATTGCTCGGAGGCACCAAGTCGTACAAAATCCCCCTTATAGTCGAAATGCTTCCGACACTCCTTCACCTCTCTGTATACTTATTTCTCGCTGGCCTCGTGATAACCTTTCATACGATCAACAAGAAGGTGGCCCATCGCTGTCGATGTTGCTGTCGGAGTTTCTGGACTGGCATACCTCGCGCTCAGCATCCTTCCTTGTCTTGACGTGAGGTGCCCATATCGCACCCCGATATCCCAAATATTGTGGTACCCATGTCGCGCATTTCTCTCCTTCGCAGCATCTTTCCTTCATAGGTGTATACTGGGACTTCGTGGATTTCTCAATCAACCAGCTCAGTCAAGTGGACGCTCTGTCTCGAATTATTGGCAGTATTTCACGTATGGCTTAGAGAAGAGCATCTTTATTCGTGCCGTAACAACGTTGAGAGATGAAGACCGCGGGAGGTTCACTTGGCTGTTCAACCAGCTTGCGCTGAGCGATAGACACACGTTTCTAAAGTTTGCAGCCAGTATACCAATACACAAAATCCCCGACCTCATTCCATCTATCAAGTCCATTTCCTTCGAGAATCCCTTCTCGTTCTCCTCCGAAGTGTAGCAGGCACACGCCCGCGCCGTGCTGCTTGGCTTGACCCGGATGTACACAGGCGGTCCCTCTTAGTATGTCTACATGCTATCCGCCACATTGCCAAGGACCCCATCCC
>WHVC01000336.1:0-24385 GCA_015178925.1 Russula emetica | reverse complement strand
CAATCGGGCATGGTGGACGGGCAAATGGTACGGCCGTGGCCTCGGTGCTCACGTACTTTCGCAACCGGCGCGTGAATTTATCGTCAGATAATCGAGCTGTCCCTCTGGAGCTCTGACTTCCTGATCGGCCACTTCATCTTGTTCATGCTAACACCTGGGATACTACTACCTTATATTGACCGACTTCATTCTATTCTACTCTGTAAGTCTTCTACCGGTAGGCAGTGATTTCAGCTAAAATTCCGCTGCAGTCTGGCTGCGGCCGTCAAAGCAGATACATGCACCCATCTTCAACATCAAAGTGAGGAAGAAGCGTCGTGCCATCGTGAGTATTGGAACGCTCCCAAACCCTCGCATGTGGAATTGACAACCCTCGCAGATTATCAAATACGTTCCTATATTCTTCATGGTCATCGCAATTTTCGTCGCCTTGATCGCCACGCGTGAGTCTTTTTTAAATCCTCGGGACGCTGAGCTGATTCGCATCCGGCCATAAGCTGTCGTTCTCAGTGACACCATCGCTCTTCACTGTTCACTATGTAATCAGTTGTAATGCTGGACTTTCAGGACATTTTTTGTTTGCTGATCACTTTCCTCGTCTTCCGTTTCTTCTATCCCTTTTTTTTTACTTCCCACGGTCTGTACACTGCTCCACCATGGACTTACAGAAGTACATTCTTTCCGTGATTAATCTAATCTACAGAGGTTGCATACGATGCATCGCAATGAGAGGCTTGTTTAAAAAACATGAGCGTTGTATACCGTAAATCAGAAAGCGCACAGTCCTCTAGCCTCGATACAATAATTGGGATATGCAAACGATGGTATCGATGATACCCTAACAACGACCTGAGAATATGCCATCTCACAAAAATCGAACGGGAGTTTCAACACCGAGACGGACGTCCATGTGCAGAGGGGATCAGCCTATCTCACCAGTCTCGCCTTGGCGTCCCGCACTACCACGCCGTATCTCTAGTCGGACTTGGCGTGTGTTGGCGCAGCGGACATCCAGCTGAACCAGCCACTTGAAGGTGGGGATGCAGTCGGCGAGCCATCGGCCCGCCCACCTTCAGCATCACTCGGCACCTCGATCTCTTCGAAACGGCCACCGGGGCCAATATTCGTGCTGCTGGCGACGCGTCCTCTGAGGCCGCCAGCGGACTCGGATGACGAGGTGCGACTCTGCATACGCGGCATCGGGACGGGCTCGGATCATCACCTACATCGTATCCCTGTGGGCGCTCGTCTCTGGTGGAACTCACACGAGCATCGCTGGGAGTAACTCCCTGGCGCTGAAGAAGTGCGGTACCACTCGCGACGATGGCCGGGCCATAAGTGCGCCACAGTGTGCCGAGGATTTGCGTTGGACCAGACACCGAGGCGCTAAGCGCTGGTGTCTGCACAGAGCTCCCGGCACAGACTCGGGAGCGGGCGCTGACTGTGGGCCGGTGGCGCTGACAACGATGTTGTCCCAGAGCATGCGTGCCCGAGCTTGGAGAAAAGCGAATACGCGGGCCCTGAGCTGCGCAAGGGCGGCGTCTATTGGGGTTCGTGCTCGCGTAGGACGGGTTCGAGCTGTGTTTGGTAGAGGTATGAGGCGCCCTGGTTGCGGAAGAGCAAGGTAGAGAAGGAATAGCGTCTTGAAAGGTAGTAGAATGGAATCCTTTATGGGGGAGAGAAAAGGAGGATAAGGAAAATTGCATCGATGACCAGAGAGTATCAGGTAGAGCGCACCAGGAAACGAGCCACTCCGCGAGATATTCAACACCTACGACACAGGCAAGCACAGACCAATACATCAGCCATCTCTCGAGGTCTTCTTCTGAGGCAGGCCGCTGGGAGAGTGTCTTGAATGATGCGTAGCCCGGATAGAGGAATGCGGCGATGCAGCTATGAGGCAGGAATCAGGGCATCATACAACCGAAAAGCATAGGATGAATACCTGACAACTCGAGAGGTGAGATAGAGGAGCATGGTTGTGGTTGGAGACAAGAGCGAGGTCGATAATGCCGCTGTGGGCGCTCTCAGCTCTCTAAAAGTGGTAGGGCAGCGGGTCGATCAGAGACTCGCTCTCATGGCCAACATCGGCGACCTTCAACGCTACCGTCTACCCTCCTCCGAATCAACACCTAATTCAACCCCTCCATCATCTCCTCCCTCTGCAGCACACACTTCCCATGTCACTACACGTTTACCCACAGACTCAACACTGGCACGGGAAAAGCCGACGCCGCAGCCTGAGTTGTCCCCAGCTCAATCCCTGGAGCTGCGAATACGCTGGCTCGAGGCGATCCTCTATGGCGCGCAGCGCGATGAGTCGCTCGCAGGGTTGAGGGAACGTAAGCCGGAGCTAAGACTGGTGAAACGCTGATACTCGCCGCCGAACACGTCCCGTCGGATGAACGACATCGCAAACACTTACGACGTTTTACGAAGGTTTATTGGCCACTGTGAGCCATTATCTTCTCCTCCGGCTAAACTCACAACTTTGCAGACGAACAGCATGCGCAATTCTTACTCCCGCATTTGCGCTCTCTGGGACACTCCCAGCTATCACACCCGCCCGAATATAAGGACATGTCTCCAACAGAGCTGGCGGCCCTAACCGCAGAGCTCGAACCCGACATTCGTGCCGCAGACAACGACATGCGAGGAATTGACGATCTACAACAGAAAGGTATCACCGGTGCTGGCACGCTGTCAGGTATGTTCGTGGCTGCCTCTTTCATGCTGGCGCGCACTGTAACTCTACATCTGTCCGATAGACCACGAAGCACTCCAGCCACGGCTCGAGTCACTTTGGTACGGCACCAACAAGATGTTGATCGTGCAGCTGCGCTCGAGAAGCGCGTGGCCAGCATCGTCCGGCAGTATGCCATCCAGGTCTGAGAGCCTTTCCCTAAGCTGACATTGTTGATATTTATGCCTCAATCAGATCGACGGCCTATCGGAACTTTTCGTAGCGTGGGACGAGGCCATTCGCGCGGTTGAGGACAGAGTTGGAAAGTTAGAAAAAGAGCGAGAAGAGTGGTCACGGCGCGGGTTTGAATAGGTCGAGGGCGCAGCGTTTTATCTGAGTTTTCCGGCGGGAGATAAACCACGGAACAGAATGACTGAGCGTGACCTGTGAATGTCGAGTTGGTACTAGCCACAAATAGTCTTAATCCACCACCAGCTCAGGTGTCCATTGACCAGGGCCTAAACCTCTCTGCTATGCCACTTTCCGGACCCAGCGATGCAGCGGGCTCAAGCAAGTACAAGGAACGGGAGTGGAAACGTTCGTTTGGTGTCATCGCGTGCGCAGAATGTAGACGGTCCGTTTTGAGTTCTCTCCCCTCTCCCCTCTCTAATCATCACCCAACTTCGCTGTAGGCTCAAACTAAAATGTGACAAGAACATCCCATGTTCATCATGCACACGGAGAGGCTGCCCTTCCATCTGTCCAAATGGTGCGTACTCACCCTTTTCCCGAGTCTGTCCTACCCTCCCTCGGCAATCAGTACATCTTTCTCCATATCTTCTATTATATACCCTGCGAGTGTTGATGTTTAATTCGCTTAAAACGCCTGGTATTCATTGGATCGCCTGTAGGGAAGCCTCGTTTGACAGGACAGGGTACACGGTACGCCCCATAATTTTCTCATCTTCACACGCTAATGGCCTCACTACCTGTATGCCTTTAGGTTCGTCCTTTGCGGACGACCGGACCGACTTCACAATTAAGATCACGGGGATGAGTGCTCGCATCCGCCAGCTCGAAGATGCCCTCGAAGTTTTCGCACTCCATGGACCTCGAGTGGATACACCTCCTCTACTTCAAACGTGACTTTCCTCCATGTAAATCGATCATTGATCTGCATTCTGCGATAGTAGAACAGGCGGAACGGAAAAAGAAGGGACAGCTGAGCATGATGACAGTCGAGTACTGGACACTTATGCACGTTGGCTCTCCGCGATTGACGGAGCGTCCACGTTCTACGGGCGGTCTGCAGGCCACGAAGTGAGAACCTTACTTTGGACGTGTATATCGAACGTTAACCTTAATGATGCGTAATACTCAGAGCATCCTTCTAGTAAGGGTCGTGATTTGCGTTCTAGATAAACACACATGACAACCTCCGTTTTGTCGTCAGAACGAGCGAGAATTCCAGGAAGAGTTGTCCTCCAGTAGTGGTGGTTTACATCCATCAATCCTCGGTGATACACCCTTACGCACTTCCCCTACCCGTACTTGAAGTTTCCGCTTCGTTCCCAGATGCTTCCATTCGCCTCCCTCTTTATGCGCTCGAAGCGTACCTACCTTCCTGGTCTCGTGCCTCACAGCTTTGTGACCTCTACCTTGAACCAGGCTCCTTGGTTTTTTGGCGCTGTGAAAGCCCGCCAGCTTCACGAGGGAACTCCTTCCCCTGTATTACGTCGAAGCTCGGCCGCAGGGAACTCCTCCCCCCACTGTGCCAACACCTCACGATCTTGCCCTTCTGTTGTCATATTCTGTTTTGGGGCTGTTACAGATGACACACTGCCACCTGCACCGGGAAACGTGGAGGCGGATCGCTTTTATACGCTAACGCGCGCCGCGATTGCACTTACGCCACCAACGGACCGTCCGCCCTCAGTATGTACCGTACAAGCATTCAGTCTAATGGCAATATACCAAGGTATTGTTGCGAATCAAGACAGTATCGAGAGCACTTGGGCATTGATGGGACTGGCAACCAAGTTGGCGCAGAGTGTGAGTTCTCAATCTTCCAGAGTCACATATGAGCACTTATAGAAAGTAGATCGGCCTCCGTGAGTAACTGTGTAGATCTACAAGGGCATGGCTGAGTAGCACCGAGCAGATCGGGATTGCGCGAGGTGGAATCTTGCGCCTTCGGAAACACAAAAACGTCGAGCACTGTTCTGGGAGTTACTCATCACGGATTGCTGGCAGGTAGGAGGTTTTAGTTAAAGATTTCTTCGAGGTAATCTTTCTACCTCCTTCCAGAGTCTCGCAACAGGCCGGTTACCGACCTTCTCGCTCCCCTTCGTCGACTGTGAACTTCCGCAAGACCTCGAGCAAACCTTGACAGCAGACGTACTCCCCAAGTTTCTTGTGCGTATTATGGACATATTGCTCTTGTAATCTCATTCCTTAGCTTTCGCAGTTCCACACTGGAAGGCCCAGTTCGGCAAGCTCTGTGTTTCCGAGGTTGTTGCGGGTATTCTCACAGCTCGCCCACCAAAGTACTCCGTTATTGTCGAACTCGATCACAAGATCCGTGATATGGAACTCCCTCAATATGCACTCGATCCGCCACCGGACGGTGCATCGTTCTCGGTTGTAATGCAGCACTTCATGCCCGAAAACTATCGTTGTCTTAGTGCGTGCTAATCCTCGCTACCAACGTTATATCTTCGAAAGTAATGATACGCGGGCGGCAGCACTCCTCTATGTGCATCGTGCGTTTTTCGCGCAGGGTTTAAGTGATCGTCCATTAGATCCTCTTCGAAGCACGTATGCTCCCTCCATTCTTTCGGGCTACCGCTCCGCTTGTCAGATCATATCCAACCTACGAGCTGCCTTCACTACTTTCCCTAAACGAATTGCTAGGTACTGGGTACTGTGGACCCATGCCTTCTCCGCCTCGGTAAAGTTACCAATTAATGAGTATGCCCGGCTGGGACTGATCCAAGAATAAGGTCATCCTTGCTATGATCCCGGTGCGCGCACCGCAAAGTAAGATGGCACAAGGGGCACTAGTAGAACTCCGCTTGGCCTACGAGCTGTTTGATAGCGCTGCGCCGTTTGGTGGTCGTGCAGTCAAGATGCTCGTATGTCTCAATTTCATCACCCTCAACACTAACCATATCTTTACGCTCACAGCCCATCGTGAAGAGGCATCTCGAGAAGGCCACCGAAAGCTTTAATGCAGCACATAGACCCAGCGAGCCATTCGCAACGCCAAAGCGAGACGAATTCGCAGTCTTCTCCGGAGTGACTTCTACGATGCGCGCCGTAGCTTCCACGCCTTTATCGTGCTCCTCCGTGTCATCAACGCCAAGTCCTCCCGAGACGCATCGTGCCGCTTCCGGATCGACTCATCGACCTTTTCAGCCAGCCGCGCCACAACCTTCATTGCGGCCTCCCGGCATAGAGACCGAAACTCCGCCATGGAGCCAAGTGCACCCAGCACTCATTGATCAACTGGTGTCTTTCGAATCACAGATGGAGTCTTCTCCTGTAGCTGGAGGCGGATACACCTACGGGCCATCCACGCCGTCTGACACATCGCAAGCACACTCCCAGTTCTCAACGTCCACCGGGCTTGAAAGCTCATCTAGGCCCACGTATCCGCAACAGGCGCCACGCGGATACCCTCGCTCGCATGACCCTCGATACTCGAGAAGCTCATCCCCCACTTCAGCGGCGTCAGACGCCACTATGCATCCACAATTCGCTCGTCCACTCACACCGCCACTGCCCGGTTTGCGCACGCCGCGCGATCCCGTGCTGCGACAGAGCGGCAGTCTTAGTCTCGCAGATGCCTGGTCACAGTTTATGATGCAAATGGAGATCCCATTTACAACCCCGCAGCGACCATCGTGAAAGGCAATGTTGAGCTCACTTATTTATTTTTTTCGTCGCTATTCCCTTGGCTGTGTAGTCTTTTGTCCCGGGCATTCATGTGTCCCGTTTCTTGTACTGCGATCTGTTTATTTTCTGTTAAATTAGTTGTAGGGTGCACCTGGCATTTATTTCTCCCATTGCGCATAACCGCACAATATAGCAATGATCAATATGGTGGTTACCATCTTCAAGTTCTTCCCGATGGACCACGATCGTACCCGGATGCCCCACCTTTGTGATAGTACTTCGACCGCCGAATCATGTGAATTATATATTGATTGATGCAAGACGAAACCATATGGGCACCCGAGGGAAGTGATAGACGGATGATTGACATTGCTGAAGTCCTGTCAACTCAGCAGGGTCTCGCAGAGACTCTGGAGCCTTGGACTATACCTGGAGGCGGATAGAAAGCTGAACGAATTACTGTAAAGAACAAGTTCGGTCACATAATGGCCTCTTCAAAGTCAGTAAACAAGCGCCTATGCCATGCCTTCAGATACTAAGAACAGATCTAGCGTCGTTGGAGGCCATATCGCGACCGTGGCACATACCTTGCCAGTGAGGAGCGTTCAGACTCCCACCGGCAATCCCATCGTTTTCCCGCACGCGCCCGCCGTTTTTCCAACATGTATGGCTGCTGTTCACGTGTTCACATTTTACAATCAGTAGTTGCCCATTGCTGATTCGCGACTGGCCATGGAAGCTAGCCACCTAACCCGGAGCAAGAACACAAAGGACATGCAAGGCATCAACAATCAGCTATCGTCGCTATGACCTTTCCCTCCACGAGGCCACCCGTATCAGGGAATATCAGGCAAAAACTGCTCCCATCCCACTCCATATGTGCGGTTCCTTGGCGCTCTTCAGTGGTCTTTCGGGATCGCACCTGCCCTCACGCGAGTGAGAAATTGAATGCTGTCCCGTGATTTCCTACTTGACCCAGCCTGAGATCGGCCATTTCTGAACTAGCTGTTATCCTCCCACAGACGGCGCTCGCCAGTCGATGTTTCTTATATTGTTCCCTTGCGCTTGGCTTTGGCCACTAGTCAGTAGTCAGATTATTGTGGAACAGCACGCAACAAGCCAACAATCAGAAACTGCATCGAACGCTCTGGATTCCCCCAGACTTGTAGGAAGTTTGAATCCGTCCGCCCCCATCAATGAAGTGTGGTCGGTTCTAACGCGCTTTTGTTCGATAGGCATTGTCCCTCGATGTGGGAGGTCTTCTTGTACATCGCACGCAGAAAGAACTGACTCGAAGGCGGCCCGACAGACAATTACAGCGAACAAGACAAAAGAGGAAGCTCGGAAGAAGTGGCTGGTGGAACAATAGGTTATACAATGGGCGGATGGGCGGGCCGGGGACGCCGGGTATGTCCAAGCATAGAATGTCAGTCTGTGGAGTGTCTGCGGTCACCCGGTCACTTTCGAGTCGGAAACACTCATTATCGCGCGGCTCACGTTCTCCACGCTCCACATTATGGTCACCAAAACTAGACACCAACCTTTGCATCGATTAACTATGAAGAATGGATGCACTATTACCATTGGCTCTTTTTGTCTATAGCGTCACTTTGCTCTTCTCTTTAGCGATACTAGCACTGGTAACCGAGCGCTTGTGTGCACATAAAAGAACTGTCGTGAGACCACCATTCTTCTCCGCACTCGGCATTTGGGCGCAAGCCGCTCCCATACTCCCAACTTTTACTTCTCTCTACTCTCCTTACCTCTTCCCTCCACTGGCATGGCCGCTGCAGCCATCTACGCCACTCAGGTATCCGCTGGCGAATACCTACCTCTTCATGCTCTCCGTCATGCATCTCCTCCGATTCCTATGAGCGCAACTCTGGTCAACGCCGCGCATCCCACCGAGCGTCCATCAGTCAAACTCAAGATCCCCGGTGGTAGCTCCAATATTTCTAACTCGGTGGTCGTTAGTGCATCCGGCCGGTCCCTCTACTCCATCTCAAGCAATTCCAAGCGCACAACTTTGGTCTCGTGCAGGGATAACGTCGAGGTTGCTACTGTCGATTGGGACCGTTCCAGTCCTCGTATGGTTTTCCTGCGTAAGAAAATGAAATGCAAGGAGTGGCTGCCGCTGGCTGGGCCTGACACCGAGTACGTTCCAGGTCTCTGTTACTGTCTAATGTCGTTTTGAATTGAATTTGAATGATATCCCTCCAGGACTCGCTTACTCACACACGGTGATGAACAATACACTTGGGTGCATCGGCCCACCTCTGGTTACGTGAGTATCTTCTCCCGCTATTATATCGTTTGCGATTGTTGAGAGGCCTACCGCAGTTAATCCCTGCTAACCGACCCGGTCTCGCAGTAGCCCGTTGGCGTGTCAAGTCTCGTACCGATGAACTCCGTCTGGAAATATTCCAAGAAGCACTCGTCGAATCCGGCCTCCTTAACGCGATTGTCCTTTCCATTGTGTTGATCCGATCCGGACGCTCCCTTGGTGATTCCCCAGGATTGATCGACCTCTCGGACCCAAGATATTTTTCACGCTTTCACACTCTTAGGATGTAAATGGCGAATCTTGAACGAAATGATGACAGTTACTGTACGATGCTTGTGTTGATATTTGATTAAGCTTCTCCCTGTATGACTTGTCATGGAGGAATCCCTACGACCTCTTCATTTTCATGTACATCTTTGTAGCAATAGCACTATGTCGTCGCTGTGCGACCTGTCATTTACTCCACTCATCTTATATGTTCTTTATGAGCCTCATGTCAGTGTTTCATTCGCTGCCTACGTTTCCCTGCCCACGTCAGGGTTCATCTCAATGCCTGAGCCCTGATCCATCTTTCCTGGGCGTTTGCTACGCACTCACGGTGAATACAAGGACAAAAACTTAACATGATGAAATTCCATGACTTCATCGCTGCTCTTTGGGTTCTCAAACTGGCAGGGTCATGTGTCATGTGGTCCTGTCCCTAGTACTAAGAGTGCGTTCGGCGCAAATGTTTCCGCGCGCGGCATCAGCCAAAAGTCCGGAATCGGGGAGAATGCGGAAATCTGCGGAAAGTGGACCGTTCGGCGTCACTTTTTTCGGAAAAATGCGGGTGCGGAATAGTGCGGGTGCCCTGCCAAATTTCGGAATAGGTCCAGACCTGTTCCGAAAAAAGTTGCCGCACCCGCACGCGTGACGTGACGTCCAGTTACATAGGGATGGTAAGGTTCGGTTCGGTCCGGTTCTTCAAGGCATTTTTGAGAACCCCGAACCGGACCATTGGTCCGGTTCACCAATTATGGTGAACCTTGGACCGGACCGTTGGTTCGGTTCAAAACGGTCCAGTTCTGGTTCTCAAAGCATCTGAACCCTGAACCGGACCCGGACCTATTGTAGATGTTGTTTTTTTTGTTTCGAATCATGTAGTACTTTCTAAACAATTTATACTACTGAGAATGAAAGCCATTTGTGGGTCACTAAACGTGAAACTGCTCCCATGGCCTGGGCCATCATTGCATAGCGCAAGGAAAGGGTGCGTGAGGGTGTGAGCCACGCCAAGAGACATTGGGGGAACGGTGTGTGGAAGCCGGATTTGCGGGGGTGCTGTGCATTCAGGCTTCAGGTACACATGCATTTGTATGTGCCCTTGGGGTCGGTGACTCGGTGGTGTCGTTGTCGTGGCTTAGTGGCAGTTTTTGTTGCCTTATGCTGCCCCTGCAGCCCAGCCTGTGAGCAATGGCTCACAGCTGTGGAAACAGGGGGTGCACAGGTTCAGAAAACCCCAGCGGCGCGAGATCGTTGATGGAGCCTTTGGCCAATTTAGCATCTAGTTGGATATGTCCCAGTGGTGTTTCAGCTCACTTGAATTTGGTGTTTTCATCCAACAAAGAAATGGCGATGATGAGGTCATTGAAGCGCGATGCGCCTCGGCAGATATCTTCAGGGACTGGAGGCTATCTCCGAAGGACTGTGAGAGGTTGCACCGGTCAGTTTTGTCGAATGGATCCTTAATGACGAGGTCCAGATGCATCAGTGAGCTGGCAATGCATCGGAGGAACAAAACGATGGTGGGAACCTCACCAGTGAGCTGCAGCACCCTCAACATCACACAAAGGCGCCGATGATAGGCGCACGCTCCTCGACAGAGCACTTCTTCAATTTCTTCGTCGACTTTTTGATCTTGGTGAAGTCGATGCCTTCGCCAGAGAACATGCCGCTGTCACACGACTGGGTCAAGTTGGGCATGTTCATCATCCCAGAACCCAAGGCCCCAATGCATCTGAAGAAGTCATCGACTGCCTTCCCCGTGCGACCTGTGAGGTCCAGCTGCTAAGCTCGCAGCCGCTTGAAGGACGCCACCCAGCAGCCAAGGCTACTAGAGGTGAGCACGCTGGGTGCCATGAATACAAATCTATCAAGATCCGTCTGGGGGGACAGCAGGCACGGGATATCGTCAGGGAGGGGCACGAGCGGCATCAAGGAGAACGAAGTGAGTTTTGTGCGCCGCAGGATGTTGGCGAGTACGTTGCCAATGTGTGGGATGCGCAGGGACACCTCGAGCGTGAGGGACCATCTGTGGATCGTGATTGTGTGGGAAAGAGAGAAGTTAAGTTCCGGGTCAAAGGGAGGGAAGGAAACATGCACACGTCAATGAGCCACTTGTGTTAGTACTGACACCAGCTGCTTGCCAGGCGGCCCAGGCCTTGTTCTGGGCCGCTGGCAGTTTGCTGGGAAGGTCGTCAGAAGTGTTGGAACAAGGCGGACTGGGAACCAATAGAGATGGGACAAAAGGAGTGTCGTGCATGGAGCAGTGCATGTACACCTCAGCATGCTCGCACGCAAGATAATGCCAATGTCACCAAAGCGAGCTCGCTGCTGCGAAGTGCGGCAGGTGTGGGCGTCTGAGGAACTTGAGTTTGGCGGTACGAGAGGGAGAGGGCCAGTGGTGATGGTGCAGCGCGAGAGTGCAAGGGATCGATCTTGATTGAAAGCGTGAGACAAGAGGTGTGGGCGTTTGGTGGCACGAGAGCGAGAGGGCCGATGGTGATTGTGCAGCGCGAGAATGCAAGGGATCGATGTTTGGCCAGCAAATCCCCCACGCTGACATAGTCTTCCTCAACCGACACTATGCCCAAGCACAATCCCCCACGTATGCCAGTGCACATCGTGCCTTCTTGCTTGTGCTCACGCGTCTCGCGCCGCCGCACGCCCTGCTCGCCGCCTACTTGTGGTTACGCGGCACAGTTCTAAGCATGGTATGTCGCGCTTGAGGAAGAGTACTAGATCTTTTGAGAGTACGGCGAGCACATCCTCATAAGTCACGTTTGGGGCACGGTGTGCCTAAAGGGTGGAAAGATGAGTTGAGATAAGAACGGAACGGGCGTTGTGCACAACTCACCGGCGCCATCCGCCCCCACTTTCAATTCACAAGATAAATGGCATCACTTTCCGGGTTGTGGATACGCAGGTCGACCAAGACGAGCATGATCTGGTCCCCGCCGATGACATCCGCTCGTACGTCCAGGAGGTTCACTGACAGGTCCGTATTGAGCTGGATGTCAGGTTCCGTGGCCAGCGGGTGCACGCCGCCCATCTCGAGGCTCATAAACCGAAGAACTGTTTTCGCCGCCATTATGTCAACCGTCGGTCCGTCGGTAAACTGTACATAAACGAAAAAACAGCAGCAAAGCCATAAGAAAAAATATATAACATTAAAGGTGTTGTGGGGGCAAACTGGGTGGGGAGAGAATCCGCGGAGACGAGGAGGTCATCCTCTTTGATGGAAAACGTCTGCATGATCGCGATTGAGCCCTTTGGATAGTCGATCTTTCTCCAACTGTGTGGCCTGTACGGAGCGCGTCACGAAGAGCGCGTATAAGAGTGCAAGCTGGCACAGGCCCAACGGATAGCCCTGCCAGTCGACTGCAAAACATCGCGGAGAAAAAATGGGCCGAATAAGTCCCTCTCTGCGGGTATGACGAGCTGCGGCATCGTTCCACAATGCTTCCCAACGTCTGAGCGACTCCATGTGGTCAACGATGGAGCAACATGAGAGATCTTGATGCCATGTAATGAGTAAAAAGCACGCACCGAATGCAAAAGAATACAACTGTGACGTCTAGAGTTGGGGGTGACGAGGCGCAACGACGCCAAGATACTTGATGTCCACAGGGCCACGGGTGCGGAGAGGGGGTAGTGGGGAGCAGCAATGGGTCTGCTCGAGTTGGAGGTTGTGAGGAACGAGTGGGGCGAGGGGCGAGAGAAAATGAGATAATGGAAATGAGGACTCAACAGTGGGTTTGGTGACTTTGGTCATGTGAAGCGAACGGCCGGTAACACGGCTGAGTACGGTATACAGCCTAGTGTTTCGGCAGCTCCAGCTAAAGCTCGGCTAAAGCCGGCGCCTGAGTCGGCTAAAATGCTAGCCGAGCCGCGCCGCATGTCACCGAGCTGACCTTTTTAGTCGACTTGGGAAAATCGGCGCAAGCCATTGAAAGCCGGCGCAAGCCGGCTCCACGTCACCCGTTGCCATTATGAGCACCCCCCCCCCCCCTCAAACGCTTCTCTACCGCCTGGGACTCCTGTTCACACACGGAGCACCACCACTGACAGGTATATCGACAGATATGAAGATAGAACTTCAATTTTTTCCCGTCTTGCAACTGAAATGAGCCCTTTTTTCGTTGGACCGATAAGCGCGGAAGCCTTTTTGAATCGTTTCCTACCCCCTCCCTCGGATCCCTCCTCTGTTCCCCAATTCCCCACGGGATTGTTCGACGATTTCATTAAATCGCTCTCACAAACGGAGAGTGCATCGTATGATAAATTTGTGAGTTCTGACCCACGTCGCCCACCGCACTTGTTCTGTGACTAATCCTACCCTTTTAGATTGAAGCCATTTCTCCGCATGTCCCAAGTTTAATCATAGTCAACACATCCCGTTCCTCAGACAAAGCACCGCGTGGCAAATTCCATCTCAAACTGAAGCCCGACTGCTCGGTATATATGCATGGGAAAAGGACAAAAGATGATCTCGACCTCTCTCGCGTGGATTTTGTCATCGAGATGAAATCGGAGGCGGACCCATTTGTCCTCAAAGTTCCGTCTAACCCCAGGGACCACACTTCCAACAGCGGCGACGACTTAAACTCCTTCCTACACCTGACATCTGGTTCACGATCAAATCTAGGCCAGATCACGGCGTATGCCACGGCGATAATGAGCGCTCAGTACCGCACACATACATTCTCGGTTCTCATTATGAAAGACTATGCAAGACTCATTCGATGGGACCATAGTGGTGCAGTCGTCACCGAACCGATATATTACAATTCGCAACCACACCTTTTCGACTTTCTCGTCCGCTATGGTATCGCAGATTCTGAAGTTCGCGGCCATGATTCTACGGTTCACTCATCATCCACCCCGGAAGAAATTGCACTTGCCAGAGCCATCGTCCCTGAACTGAAAGACGTGGAGTCGTTTCTAGTCCTAACCATACCAGATGATTCAGATCGACTGTCAGAGCGCCGATATATCATCTCCAGCCCAGAACCTCGACCGGATATCCCCGTAGGTCGGTGGACTCGGTCGTTATTCACCTTGGATGTCAAAGAAAGGCGTCGTGTCCTCGTCAAGGACTCTTGGCGTGTCCTTTTGAAGGACATCAAACCAGAAGGGGAGCTCTATGATCTGCTCCATCAGGGAAAAGTTGACAACATTCCTTCCTGCTTATCGGCTGGTGATGTTCATCAGGAAAAGTGTCAGTACTTTTTCTTGTCTTTCAGTACTTTTTCTTGTCTTTTTTGTCTTCTGTCTTTTAAAAAAGACAAAAAAGACAAAAAAGTCATGAAAAAAGTACTAAAAGACAAGAAAAAGTACTGACACTTTTCCTGATGTTGGCGCCGACATCTATCACCAAACTCAAACTCACAAAGTCGGCAACGACATGAATTATAAACTAACTCCTCATCGGCACTACCGTATTGTCCTAGGTACCATAGGGAGGAAGTTGGAGGAATTCAAATGTACTCGGGAGTTTGTAAATGCAATGTATGCTGCCCTGAAAGGTGAGATGACTATTTTCTTAGCAGTTTGTCTATGTAACCTGATTCACATTGTAGCTCACAAAGCTGCTCATGACATTGGGATCCTTCATCGAGACATTAGTCCAGGAAATATCTTGATCGCCTGCGACGATGAATTGGACCATAATGACCCGCATGAATCGAAGATTCAGGGCGGATTACTCATCGATTGGGATCTCTCCAAGGTGATCGACCGAGATGACGAACACAGTGGCAGTACCGCACGCCAGCAAACACGCACTGTAAGTTATTACATGACCCAGTATTCCCGACTCCTGACATATCTTTCCGCCAGGGAACCTGGCAGTTTATGGCTGCTGAGCTTATCGAACGCCCCAAGATCCGCCACACATTCAGTCATGACCTTGAATCATTTTTCTGGGTTCTTATGTGGATTGTTGTGACACGGGTGCCAACTACCTGGGATGAGAGCGCACGCTCAATTTTCATCAACGGGGTGATGAACCCAAAGGTATATTCTAACATCGGAAGCACAGAGAAGTCGATGTGGCTGAAAGCAGGTAATCCGCTGAGGGAGAAAGGATTTCGAATTCGCGACAATCCTATCCTTCACGAGCTTGCGATGGAATTGTATGATTCTGTCGCCGGCCAATATCGTCCACGGCCATCAGACCAAGCGCCGCCTACAAAGCTCAACCCCTACATACTCTCTGGTCGTAGTCTACGCAAGAATCCAGAGGAAGAAGACAAGAATTATGAAATAGGGTTGACGTTTTTGAAGGATTATGACACCCTGCTCAAGCAATTCGAGCAGGCCCTTAACGCCGAGTGGCCCTCCAATGACAAGGCCAGTCTTCAGAGTATTGCACGATCGAATGCTTCGATCCACTTCTATTCCCAATCACAATCCAAGCGGTCAAGGCCTGTAGCGGATGAGGGGGGTCCCTTTAATAAGGTGTCTGGGAGCAAGGGGCGGCAGGGTTAGCAGTGGTTACTATGTTTCTCTCGTGTTTGTTCTGTACGTAAGTTACTGCCTAATGTGCCGTTCAGTATGATGTGATCCAATCCAATCCGATCTGGGTATTTCTGAGTCATGAATCGCGTGATTCAATTGAACGTACGCGACTCAATTTGAACGTACGGTGACTCGACTGACATCGTGGCATGTGCACGCCCATTCACCCTTCTTACTTCCCAAGGTCCTCATCTTGTCTTTGTTATTCCGTTCACTTTCACTCAGTATCCAAAAAAGAATGCTGTATTTAGCGCCAAGATTACAAGTCTACAACACCACATTTTCACTTTGAGTCGTTCGCCCAATGCTTGGTGACAGACCCGCAATCCAACGTCAATGTCATGGACGTAATCTATTTGGTCATTTTGGTCATTTCCCGTGGAGTGCCTGTGGGTAGCGCAAGTCTCGGCCCACAAGCAATACACTGGCCTTCGGGATTTTAGGCCATAAATCCCCCGTTCTCTCGATTCCCCATTTCTCTTGAATCCCCCGTTCTCACTGATCCTTCGTTTTCTCTTCGTGCCATGGCTCCGTGCAAGACAGAACAGCCCCTTGAACCGTCATCAGTAGCTGCACCTGTGGCTGTGGGACGAGCCAATGCCAAGGATGCTTCTCGTTGTTCGAGTGCATGTCCCATTGGCTCGTCTCTGACTCAACCAAAGGTGACTTTCCTGGGCTCTCTACGTACCTTGAGTCTTGAGACTTACTGGTTAATCCAAGGCAACTACCACCCAACTCGACGCAGTCGCCAATGCCAAAGAATTCGACTTGCAGGGGAAAGACGGTGACGACGAGATATCCGACACATCTGGTCCTCCGAATCCCTTGTCTGAGCTAGAGCCTCAGAACACGGGTTCCCAACAAGCTGACCCCCTCAATGGGCCCGTTGACGTGATTGCAACCCTCGATCTCCTGTACTTCTTCACTGGTATTGAACAACCCACTCAAGGCGGCCCAATAATTTTGAAGCAAGGTCCGCCTCCACCTAAAGTCTGCAAGCTATGCTCGTATGTACAGACTTTCTGATATCCATTCTGCTTTCTTATGACAAACAGCGAGAAATATGGATTCGATAAGTCTATGCTCCCCGGTGTAGCCAGATATATCTACGGGCCAACCACCGCAAACACGAATCTCCGAAGGCATCTCTACCAAGCACACGCTGAGGAGTACGACAAAGCGGTCTTGGAGTATAAATGGACATATAAGCTATCGAGCGAAGTTGGCAATGCATCCACCCACGCTGCTCGAGCATCTCGTAGTTGCAGATGATCAGGTGAGTCCCGACGCTCAATTAATTCAAGACGGTCCTTGACAACGAGTGGCCCTCCAGTGACAAGGCCAGCTCTCAGCATATTCTGCCATGTAAATATGGTTTGCATCACCCATTCCGGTTCCAAGCGGTCGAGGTCTGTGGCCGAAGAGAAGGCTTTTTATATGGTGTCGGCGAGCAAGCGGCAGGGTTAGCAGTGGTGCAGTGGTATAGCAGTGGTACTGTTGCATCTCTCACGTTTGTACTGTATGTGCGGCGTGCGTTGCCTGTCTGTCCAGTGTGATGTGATCCGATCCGAGTATTCTGAGTCATGAATCTGATTCACATGAACGTACGCGACTCAATTGAACGTACACGATCTAACCGATAACGGTTGACAAGACTGACATCGTGGCATGTGCACGTGCACTCCCTTCGCTGCTTGCGGCTCACCCATTCACTGCCCATCTTACTTCCCAAGGTCCTCATCTCGTCTTAGTTATCCTGTTCACTTGCACTCACTTTGGGTTTAGCAACCGTCAGAACGCCATCAAAGTATCGTTCCCAGGCCCAGCGGTTCGGCGCTTGCACAGTGCACACATTTTGATTTTGAGTCGCTCGCCCAATGCTTGCCGACGGACCCGCAATTCAACGTCAATGTCATGGACGTAATCTATTTGGTTATTTTGGTCATTTTCCGTGGAGTGCCCGTGGGTAGCACAAGTCTCGGCCCACAAGCAATGCACTGGCGTCACAAATCCCCTGTTCTCTCGATTCCCCATTTCTCTTGAATCCCCCGTTCTCACTGATCCTTTGGTTTCTCTTCGTGCCATGGCTCCATGCAAGACAAAACAGCCCCTTGAACCGTCATCAGTAGCTGCACCTGTGGCTGTGGGACGAGTCAATGCCAAGGGTGGTTCTCGTCGCCCGAGCGCACGTCCCATTGGCTCGTCTCAGACCCGATCAAAGGTGATTTTTCTGGGCCCTCTATGTACCTTTAGTCTTGAGAGACTCACCAGTTAATCTAGGCAACTACCACCCAACTCGACGCAGTCGTCAGTGCCGAAGAATTCGACTTGCAGGGGATAGACGATGACGACGAGATATCTGACATATCTGGTCCTCCAAATCCCTCGCCTAAGCTAGAGCCTCAGAGAACGAGTCCCCAACAAGCTGACGCCCTCAATAGACCAGTTAAATCAAATGTAGCCCTCGATCTTGTGCACTTCTTCACTGGCATGGGTCGTACTAGAGGCAAGCGTTCTTCGAACGGAGAAACGCCTCCACCTAAAATCTGCAAGCTATGCTCGTACGTACGGACTTTCGAATATCTATTCTGTTTTCTTACAACAAGCAGCGAGATATATGGCACCGATAAGTCTACGCTCCCCGATGGTGTAGCTAATTATATCTACGGGCCAAATACCGGAAACACGAATCTTCGACGGCATCTCCGCCAAATACACGCTGAGGAGTACGATGGCGCTGTTTTACAGCACAAGTGGTCATATAAGCTATCGAGCGAATTGGGCGATCCATCTACCCACGATGCTCGCAACAAACGCGACCCCGAGCTCCCATCATTTTCACCAGAGGCGTTCCTGGAGCATCTCGTTCGCTTCGTAGTTGCAGATGATCAGGTGAGTCCCGACGATCTCGCGTGCTTTCACACTCTCACTAGTCTTCAGTCGATTCGTGTTGTAGAATGCCCCGAGTTTCGACAGATGTGTATGGTTCTTTGCAAGACTCTCGTTGACGCCGACATCCCTCGCCGCGATAAGATGAGGGAAGCAGTCATCAGTGAATGGCGGAATTCATTCAAACGGTTGAAATCGGACCTTTCTGTGGGTATAGTCATTTTGTCTTTCCGCTTTGTCAACTGTCTTCGGTCATAGAAATCCTGCGGGCGGATCAGTTTCACTTCAGACGTCTGGTCAAACGCGAACCTAGAGGCCTACTTAGCGTTGACCGCACACTGGATCTCAAGTGACGAGTCAAGTGGACGCCTCGCACTTAATGCTGCACTTATCGGCTTTCATCGCCTCAAGAAGAAACACACAGGCGTCAATATAGCGAAGAATATCTTACACCTACTTGATCGAGCTAATGTTACACTCAAGGTATGTATTTCATATGATATCTATTCGCACGTTTGCCTTACTCTTTGTAGATCGGCCACTTTACGCTCGACAATGCCGAGAACAACGCTGTAGCCATGGAAGAGCTAGAGTCTCTGCTCGCCGAACGTGAGGCGTTCGCCACAGCTGACTTCGATCACCTTAAACATCGCGTCCGGTGTTACGCACACATCATTAACATCTGTTCGTCTCACGTCATTTCATCGATGACGTCTGTTTCAAAGGGGTATCTCTCCGAGCTCAAAGTTGCCGTCGATTCAAACCACATAGATTGCGATGACTCCGAGGATGAATTGGATGGTGGTGACATTGATATTGGTGATCATCATATTGACGAGTTGAAGCTGGGTGATTGCTACGATGACCATTCTAACCTTAAGGAATGGGTTGCGGGTATCAAGCGCGATCCCCTCAGGCGTGCTCGCAGAATTATTCGTCTTTTACGCTCTTCGGACCAACGCAGGGAAGGCTTTCGTAAGTTCATCCAAGACGGAAACGAACGACAATGGTTCTCTGAAAAAACTCAGAGTGGCAAACGTCGTATCGTCCAAGTTCCCGAGCTTCAACTTCTGAGGGATGTGAAGACGAGGTGGGATTCGGTTTTTATGATGCTGCGACGTCTAAGAGTTCTCCGGCCGGTAAGTTCATCTCAGCGACTGGACGGTGTTACAGTGGAGACTAATCAAATATCTAATGTAGGCTCTCGATCGGTATCTTAACACTGAATTGGTTGACTTCTCCGATTGGAAGCTGTTGGAAATTGATTGGTACATCCTTGAAGGGTTAGAAACTGTCTTGAGCGTGAGTCGTCTATTTAACCCATGGACAGTCACTCATGTGACAACAGGTTCCGCACGCGTGTCAACAAAGCATGTCGTCCGAATCCACACCGGTTTTGTCGCGTGCGATATCCAGTTTTGAGATGTTTATGACAGAATGGGAAAAACTCGGGGAACAGCACGAGATGCTCCGGCCCTGGACGGAAATCGGCCTGCGGTGGGCAAAGAAATACTACATTCGAATGGACGATACAGACGCTTATGTCGTCACAATGTGTCAGTCTTTGAATCAAGATTTGTCGCTCTAACCTCTGACTTCATTGAACAGTCCTCAACCCTGCTATGCGCCTCTCGTGGATCCAAGCTGAATGGGAAGGTCACTATATCCGGCGTGCCAAAGATATCATTCTGGCGCTCGTAAGACTACACAATTCAACTCCTCAGTCATCTTTCTCACGACTTGCAGATGCGTCAGTACCGTAGCCAGAAGTCGTCAACGTCTGAAGCTACAACGACGGATTCCCCTGTCCAACCCGATCCAGTGGTTTCTGTGGCTCCAACGCGATTCAAAGTCCAAGATTCTGTATACAAAAAAAAGTCCACACGTAATGTGTCCAGTGTGGATGTTGAATTCCAAAAATATGTTTCGGGTCCAATCTCGTCTGAGGAGACCAACATCCTGCGGTTCTGGGAGGTGAGGTGATTCCTATAATTGAATGGCGTTTTGGTACTACAACTAACTCCCTCAACAGGCTAATAGGTTGGAACTCCCAACACTGTTCTCAATCGCGATGGATTATCTCCCGATCCAGGCAACGTCCGTCCCTTGCGAGCGTGTGTTCTCGTCAGCAAAGGACACGGACACCGCGAAGCGAAACCGAATCAGCCCAATTCTCATGGAGGCCCTTCAAATGCTGAAATATTCACTCAAGAAAGAACGCCTCAACTTCATGAACGGATGGTCAATATCGGAAGCTGCCATGAGTATGTCGGTGCCAACTGGCGAGCTTAGCTCTCTCTTTGTGGATGATCCTGTTGTTTCGTTTGACAATTTGTTGAATGACCTTATTAACTACGATGATTGCGAGTCTTAACCCCAGCTTTTTTACGTCACTGCAATGAGAATATATTTTCCTTGGCCACGTTACTGTCTGTACTGACAGAGATGATCGCACAGCAGTTGCGTGCGATATTGTTGGTGTTTATTTGACATCGGAGTTCGCAATTTAGTGAACCGACGCATCCCCCAAGTTGACTTTACCCATCATTTCTCTCTCTTAACGTTGATGACGACTACGCGCCTTCGAAATCCACGACATACCTCGGAGAAGCGATTCTCTCCCTCGAAGTCAGATATTGTGCGTGTTGGTGGCCGGTACAGAGTATGTAACCTACTCGGTACTGGGGGATCTGGTGAGCTCGACTCTGACTCGAGTTTGACACACTTTCCTGAGTTCGTTAGGGAGTGTCTATCTAGGAAAAGACATTGCGACGGGGGGTGATGTTGCTGTGAAGATAGGGCACCCATGCGGCTTACCTTCAAGGCTCAGTCATGAACACAACGTGTATACAACTATCGCCGGTGGCAGAGGAATCCCTCGAGTACTCTGGTACGGCAAGGAAAGTATATATGAAGTTATTGTCCTCGATCATCTCGGAACTTCACTGGGCGACCTGATCGATCAGCTTGAGTTTGACCACAGGAAGACATTCTCGTACGCCACCCAAATGGTACGTTATATAAAACAAACAATCATACTAAACCTAAACACACCCTCATATGCAGCTCTTAGCAGTCCAGTCACTTCATGATCGACACTACATCCATCGTGACATTAAACCTGGGAATTTCATGATTCGTGCTGATAACCTTCCTCCTACCCTCTTTCTCATCGATTTCGGCTTGGCACGATTGTTCCGTAATCCCGCAACTTATTTACATATCCCTTTCACAACGAATCATTCGATCGTTGGTACCCTTCCGTTCGCATCCATCAGTGGCCAGCAAGGCAATGTCCAGTCGCGTCGTGATGACCTAGAGTCTCTCGCCTATACCATCATTTATTCAGCACTCGGCGAGTTGCCTTGGACCAGCAATTCCGCAGGCAACGACGAGGAGGTAGTCCTCCGTAAGAAAACATTGATCACAGTGGAAGAGCTGTGCGAAGGCTTACCCGCTCCCTTCTGCAAATTTGTCACCTATGTCCGTTCTCTTGGCTTTGACAAGAAACCGGACTATCAGTTCCTTCATTCCATCCTCTTACAGTGCTCGGAAACCGTGACTGATCAGCCCATCAAAGCACCACCCCATGTCAGCGTGGACCGTGCACCTATCTTCACTAGTCGGGTGTAAGTGACCTCGCCCTCTATGAATAGCGGCACTAACTAGATTTATTTAGCCTTCGCTCTTCGACTCGCGCGATTGCTAAACCGTCTCGGTACATACATCAAACACCCGCTCGGGCCACTCGTACAAGGTCCTGGAAGTAGCATGTTTTCGTAGTTTGAGACGTTGGGCTTTGAGGTACATGTAGGCGATGATGTATCACACGTCGATTTTGTTGTAGAGCTGTAGTTTGATGTATGGGAACTAAGATTTGACTACAATTTTCGCGATCTGGATTGGGAGCTGAGCCGCACTCTAGCCGGAGAAACGCTGGCTATTTTGGCGGCGCGGCTCAGCGCGGCTAAGTGGCATGGGTGCCCACGGCGCGGCTCAGCGCGGCTAAGTGGCATGGGTGCCCACGGCGCAGCTCGGCTAACAAGCTGACTGCCCGGCTAATTGTGGCTCGGCTATCGGCTCGGCTCGGCTCTTGTAGCCGCCGAAACACTAGGTACGGGTTAGGGTTTATCAAATCATACCCTAGGGTTACCCCTGGAATACCTTATTGGTGGCTGCACGCACTCTTTGGCACCCTTGCGAGTTGTCCGTGTGTCGTCCTTCCCTTGACTATGTCACTGTTGGGGTTACACACGTTAAGAGGAGCTTGTGCAGCGCGTGTCTTGCGCTACAGGGAGAGTTGGGTTGGACAATGGAAGGTGACGAGCGCAGTCTCACATATCGTCACACTGCTCATGTGTTGTAACACTTTGTCATAAATCGAAACAACTCGGAAATTTTATGTCTTTTTCACCGAACACCCAATAGAACTTTTCGAAAACTACGGAAACGTTGCCACTGCCGACAGGGTGGTCGGCAGCGGAAATTTGCCACAAAATTCCGTGGGTCAAAATGTGCCAAACACACTCTAAGTTACGTGACTTCTGGTGCAAGCCATGGTCATGTCATGACCGTCTGATCTGAGTATCATGAAACAGTGGGCTGATTGGGCTGGGGCTGGAACATTGGGAAAGAATAGAAACAGCAGCTCACTTCTGCCAGTGAATTTCTGGTGTGGTACAATTCTAGTGTTACTGTATTGACATTGGCACTGTGTGGGAACTCTGAGTCGTGGAACGTGCGGCGCCACTGATATCCGTCCCGTCAATTACACTAGTAGCCACGCTTAAAGTTGAGCCGCGAAAGTCGCGGTTCACGGTTGGGGTCGCGGCTGGTCCATCACATAAGCAAAATTTCAGACCCCAATGTGTGACCCACTGTGACACTGCTATGCTGGCTCGACATCAAGCAATTCGGAGCAAAGCAGCACCTGCTCGCGCTATTACCAAGGCTATTACATTGCCAGAGTACTAGTATGTAACTGAACATAACCATGAGCTTGTATAGAAAGTAGTTAATGTCTAATTCTCTGTTCTTTCCACATAATCCTCCATTCCATCAAGACATCTGAGTCGATGATCGATCAACATCTCACGCTTTGCCTCTCCTTCGGGTCTTCAGGTATCACTTTGTACTGATTATTGGCATATATTCCAGTATCTTCATCCTCCTCAATTACATGGATTTCAGCGAATTGAGAACCTGATTTTTCACACTGCCTTTCAAGAACAGGATTGTGTTGCAGCATGCCTTAACATGGTCAGATTTTGAGTTGATGAATAAACAAAGGCCCTGAAGACACTGAAAGCGACCTTTGAGGGCACCCATGGTATGCTCAGATCAATGCAGAGTCAAGAAACATAGCAGTCAAAGATCGCATTCCTCAGGATCTGGGATGCTGGCTCTTTGTGGACAGGAATTGTTCTGATTTGTTCGGGGACTCAGATAGAGTGCAAGGATATGCAGAATCAGCCTATGCAATCCGTTGCCTTCCTCAAAGCTTTCAAATGGAGCAAAATCATTGTTCGCCAACACAAAAAGGAGGTTGTTGGAGTAGCACGAGCCAGCCGGCCACTCCGCCGCTTACATAGTGCTGAGACCATGTATATATATTGTATCTCGGACAGGGGGAATACATCATCTTCCAGATACACCTTGCTCCCAGATGCTCATAGGCACCTTCCCAGGCACCATTCACTGATCCTTACCACTACAGAGGTACATATATGTGGATAAGTTCGTTGTGAGTCTGCTGTGTTGCCATCGTAGCCTCGTAGTTTCGAGCGACCATTGAAACTGTGACATATCGGAGTCTGAAATTTTGCTTATGTGATGGACCAGCCATGACCCCA
>WHVC01000335.1:0-24434 GCA_015178925.1 Russula emetica | reverse complement strand
CATCTCGGAACTTCACTGGGCGACCTGATCAATCAGCTTGAGTTTGACCACAGGAAGACATTCTCGTATGCCACCCAAATGGTACGTTATATAAAACAAACAATCATACTAAACCTAAACACACCCTCACATGCAGCTCTTAGCAGTCCAGTCACTTCATGATCGACACTACATCCATCGTGACATTAAACCTGGGAATTTCATGATTCATGCTGATAACCTTCCTCCTACCCTCTTTCTCATCGATTTTGGCTTGGCACGATTGTTCCGTAATCCCGCAACTTATTTACATATCCCTTTCACAACGAATCATTCGATCGTTGGTACCCTTCCGTTCGCATCCATCAGTGGCCAGCAAGGCAATGTCCAGTCGCGTCGTGATGACCTAGAGTCTCTCGCCTATACCATCATTTATTCAGCACTCGGCGAGTTGCCTTGGACCAGCAATTCCGCAGGCAACGACGAGGAGGTAGTCCTCCGTAAGAAACATCGATCACAGTGGAAGAGCTGTGCGAAGGCTTACCCGCTCCCTTCTGCAAATTCATCACCTATGTCCGTTCTCTTGGCTTTGACAAGAAACCGGACTATCAGTTCCTTCATTCCATCCTCTTACAGTGCTCGGAAACCGTGACTGATCAGCCCATCAAAGCACCACCCCATGTCAGCATGGACCGTGCACCTATCTTCACTGGTCGGTGTAAGTGACCTCGCCCTCTATGAATAGCAGCACTAACTAGATTTATTTAGCCTTCGCTCTTCGACTCGCGCGATTGCTAAACCGTCTCGGTACATACATCAAACACCCGCTCGGGCCACTCGTACAAGGTCCTGGAAGTATCATGTTTTCGTAGTTTGAGACGTTGGGCTTTGAGGTACATGTAGGCGATGATGTATCACGCGTTAATTTTGTGTGTAGAGCTGTAGTTTGAGTTGAGTATGGGAACTAAGATTTGACTACAATTTTCGCTGATCTGGATTGGGAGCTGAGCGCACTCTAGCCGGAGAAACACCGGCTATTTTGGCGGCGCGGCTCGGCGTGGCTAAGTGGCATGGGTGCCCACGGCGCAGCTAACAAGCTGACTGCCCGGCTAATTGTGGCTCGGCTAACGGCTCGGCTCGGCTCTTGTAGCCGCCGAAACACTATGTGTGTCAGGCAAATTGAATCAACCTGTCACAGTCACGCGCCGGGCAACTGCAACCAGAGTCGCTGCACAGAACACCCCCCCTGGCAAACACCTCACCGGCACTGGCTCCTGCACGAAGGGACTGAACAAGTATGCAAGTTACTCATGATCCTCAGGCTTTACCTGACTTTATTCTAGATGGGTGTTAATCTCCATGCGGGCTCCACCTCAATGATGGGGAACAACAACAACAACGGCCCGAAACATGGCACTTCGAGTCGCAAGAAGAAGTATGCAGTATCTGACCTGCCCTTCGCTCACTGGGATGTAGATTCTCGCAAGTGGCGTACATCCTTTATTCCTTCACTGCTAGCCTGGGCCGGAACACAAGGGGATCCGTTTGGCACAAATAGCCAAATGACTGATGAGGTCACTGCTTTATGGCAGCGTCTATACCCGGCGATTGTTCTCAATGATGCAAGGACATCTATTGTTCTAAGTGTCGTACGTAAATCTCTTAACTCAGTTGGCATTTGATATACTGTATATATATTTCTAGTGTGAAAATACGCTGAATAATTGGCGCAGTGATATTGGGGAGGCTGGCCACCGTGCCATTCTTGAACTATGGCTCATGCGTGACCCAAGGTTTGACACTACACAGGGGTGTGCGGAATATGTTGTGGAGCAACTGGATGGTTTACGCTTTGTATACAAGTATCCTGATGCCATGGTAAGTTCAATTAAATCAAGCAGATCTTTAGACACCTCTGACCTTTCTATCATTCCAGATGGACGTGGGGCTTTCTGCTCGCCCCTTGTTTCAGTTGTGTATTCGACACACCTCCGGAAGATCTCCTCAGTGGCTCGGAAATATGGGCCTCAGATCGGTGCCATTGCGCTTGCCACAATAGCAGTATGTCTAACCATACATTGTTATATTCGATTGGCCTACAGTACTGGACTATCTAGGTTGAACGTGGATTGACGCTTTTCAAGTCCGGTGAAGATGCGCTTAAAGCTGACAGGGAGTCTGTGAGAGCAGGCTCTCACTACAGTCGGAGCCTCGGCTTCATTGATAAACCTTGGGGCAAGAAAGCTTGCCAGCTCAGAAGGACAACCAGTCGCCTTGATAATGTGCTTTGGGACATGATTAAGGAGCATGCCTCTGCCTATATCGCTGCTGGAGATGAGTCGGATGAGGGGATTACTGGCCTCAACGACGACACTGATGATGCCACTTTGAATCCGCACGCATTTATTGATTTGGATTGGTAAGTCTTTGTCGAATTCATTCTTACTAGCATACAGATAACACATCTCATTTAGAACCATGGTCATGGCCCACAATGCAGGCCCAAGACCCGACACACTGGCCCAATTTCTTCATTGTCTCTCAATTCGGAAATCTATCATGTCCCATGTCGGATAGTAATAAAATACAATTGATTTGAGTGTTCTGTTGTAGGGTTGCCGAAGTCCGGTTCAGTCCGGTTCTTCAGGTATTTTGCTGAACCTTGAACTGAACTTCAGGTTCGGTTCAGGGAATTACTTGAACCTTGAACTGGACCATCGGTTCAGGTTCAGGAGGGTCCAGTTCAGGTTCAGCAAGGGTTCGGACCGAAGTTACTTGAGCATTTCCAGGATGAACTCTTGCCTGTCGGTGGCCATCACAGCTCAGCCTACCGCGCGTCCTGTGTGTTACGCCTTTCGTCTGTTCTTGGTGTCACGCGCTTACTTGTACTTACATTCTCTCACCATGTGTACCACCGGCCCGCTTATAGCACCTTCCGGACTCCTTTCGGCCGTTGCCGCGATCTCGATACTTAGCAGCTATGTCTTCTTCTTCTTCGTTCCTACATACCTTCCTATTCAGTCAGATGTTCCCACGCCACGAGAGTCTCAGTCACTTCAACTCACTTTGACTCCCTCCTACTATACTCCTCACGCGTGCGTCATTTCTCCACCCATTTACTCATAAACTTGTACGATTACTCAGTACCTTATGAAGCATCACTAAGTCGATTACCAACTCGCTTAGTGATCTCCTTGGCTCGCAATGACGCGGCCTTTTCTGTACTTGTATATTAGCACGCTTGTAAAGACCTAAGTCGCTTCAGACTTGGTCTCCTTTGTGAATTCAGGACCATAAACTTCCATTGAGCTTTGCTCGCTCGTCTTCGACTCGCTCGCTTATTCCCTTGCGACTTGTTCGATCAGCTCCATCTTGCTTCGCTGGCTCACCAGGTTTATTACTACGCTCGCCGCTCAGCTCGACTCCCTTATCACATCGTATCCTTTGCGCTTAGGTTCCAGTCCTAAGTCAGCTACCAGATCTAACTCCTGTTTGAGTTAGCTTACGCCTCGACGTACTGAGGTTAGCCTTGACGTACTAAGGCTCTTCTTATACAGAAGCTCATCGTGTAAGTAACTGCCATTGGGAGGTTGCTTACGCGCCATACGAGATAGTCCGCTCGTAACACTGTGTGTACCTTCCCACTCTCCCAGCAACGTGTATACTAACGATTCTGCAGATCGTGTCATCAACTCTTTGCTGGAGTCTTGGAGATCCTCGCTCAAGTGGTGGAGTGTTCAAGTTGATCGGAGTTGGACGATGCAGGCATGCCAGCTACTGTAGGACAATAGATAGGATGGACCATGGATCACAGTTCATTTCTCAATACTCTTTTTGGAAGTCTGGGGAAAATGTGAAAATTGTTCTACTAAGTGACGACTCCGGCGAGCGACCCTACACAGTGGCACCACCTGTGCCCAGGCCTAGAC
Source organism: Russula emetica (assembly GCA_015178925.1). Classification (NCBI taxonomy): domain Eukaryota; kingdom Fungi; phylum Basidiomycota; class Agaricomycetes; order Russulales; family Russulaceae; genus Russula; species Russula emetica. Next base: position 20,526 of record WHVC01000335.1, on the reverse strand, counting down.
CCGCAGTGGGGGAAGATGCAGGTGGAGCAGGGGCAGTAGGGTCACCAATGCCCATCTTCTTGTGTACCACCTCGAACGTTTTGAGCATCTTCCTGCACGCCCCAAGTGCGGCGACACCCTGTGCCTCAAGTGCAGCCACTGCCAGCCTCATCCATGATGACCATGTCCCTCCACGTCATACACTCAAAATTGGGCGTGTATTTGTGCAAGCACAGTGTGTGCAACCACCCCGCGACATCGTTCAACACTGCCGGATCAAAGTCATCCTCATCCTTCTTCGTTCCACTTCCCGACGAGCCTTGTTACTCCCAGTGTCCACTGGAGCGCCCTGGATCGTTACCTGGCCCCGATCCACCAATGCTGCCCTTGCAGACCGCCAACGTTGCCCAAGCCCATGCCGAGACCTGGCTTGTGACAAGTTGGCACAGTGCACCAAGCAATGATAGTACTGTCATCGCAGTCAAGATGCCTAGCTGCATCATCATCATTGATCCTAGACTGTGACTTGGACGCTGCCGTTTTGCCTGTAGTTCGGTTTGTACTACAGTACCATGGACCATTCCTACCACTGTGCATAGTTTACAATTTCAGTTTGTGTGCGTGTTGTACTGTAGTCTCTCTTCTGTTCATGTATTCCAGAGCACTTGCAAACAAGGTGAAGAACCAATGAGATGGCTCGTTCGGCTCTGACATGCCACTTGCACTGCACCGCGACGACCAACTCTCACACCCAATGGGCTTCTCAACTCTTTCTGCACAATGCAACGGTGTTCAGTACACAACGAAACCGCAGCTTTCCGCACCGTAGCTGCTCTCCTCGCCTCTTCACCAATGCCACAACTTTCTTTGTCATCAACCTCTTCTTCACCAACTGCATCAGGGGAGCCATACACACACTTCCGCATAACCCTCCGACACTCCGGCATCTCTCTCAGAAAATGTATTCAAGGGATGCTTGCAGCACTCGGCCTGCGAAGACGGATGCAAACAGTGTATCATCCGCATACACTCGAAGCGGCCGGCATGATACTCGCCGTTAAGGAGCTCGTAGAGGTACAGAACGTACCTGCTAGCATGGTACAGATGGTTGGACAGCAGAGGAAGGAACGGAAAGCTCTGCATGGATTCGTGGTCGTTGGGTCCGAGAGGGAAGGAAGCTCTGATGCAAGTATATTCGAAAATCTAGATACCTTCATGTCCAGATCGTGACCTTACGTCTCAGGTAAATCCTCATCTTCTTTTATATGGTAGACATGTGTTGTGTCTCTGAAAGAATCACGAAGCTTGAATTCTGTGAAGATTGATGAAACTGGATTGGCCTTTTCTTCGAACATCACCAAAGGGAGTAGGTTGGTCATCGCTGTCCAGAGTTGGAAAGGGGAGAATGAAGTCGGGGAGATGGGTCTGAAATTGAGAGGCTGTGAAGGCGGGAGGGTCTTTGATTTGTTCGCAGTTGTCTTGCACCAAAGGTTGAGGGGATGGGCGAGTCGGGCGACGATCGTGAAGTGATCGCGATGATAAAAAGTGGCTGCTTTTGGAGCACCCAGGACTGTGCCTCCAATGCACACCTTCAATTACAGCAAATCCGAAAATAAAACTTCCTTTCATCTTTCTATTATGAGCATGAAGGCCAGTGAAACTGTGTATTTTTCGTCGGATGAGAAGAGAAAAGTTCAGGTTCGAACCGGGTTCAAGGTGGTTCTGCCTTCCTTGAATGCGGAACCAGACTTGTGGTCCGGTTCGGCACAGCCATCGAACCTTGAACTGAACTTTGGTCAGGTTCGAAAAAGTTCAGGTTCGAACTTCGGTTCAGAACTGAACTGCAGCAACCCTATTCTGGATAAGAAGAGCCTTAGTACGTTAAGGCTTAAGCTAACTCGTACAGGAGTTAGATCTGATAGCAGACTTAGGACTTAAACCTAAGTGCAAAGGAATACAATGTGACAGAGGAGTTGAGAGGACTGGAGCCGAGCGAACGAGTTGCAAGAGAGTGAGCGAAGCTCAATGGAGGTTTATGGTCCTGAATTCACAAAGGAGACCAAGTCTGAAGCGACTTAGGTCTTTACAAGCGTGCTAATATACAACTACAGAAAGACGAGTCATAACGAACCAAGGAGATCACTGAGCGACTTGGAAATTGGCTTAGTAATGTGCAGTATCGTACTGAGTAATCATACAAGAGAATGAGTAAGTAAGTGGAGAAATGATGCACACATGTGGTGTTACGAGCGGACTATCTCGTATGGCGCGTAAGCAACCTCCCAATGGCAGTTACTTACACGATGAGCTTCTGTATAAGAAGAGCCTTAGTACGTCAAGGCTAACCTCAGTACGTCGAGGCGTAAGCTAACTCAAACAGGATTTAGATCTGGTAGCTGACTTAGGACTGGAACCTAAGCGCAAAGGATACGATGTGATAAGGGAGTCGAGCTGAGCGGCGAGCGTAGTAATAAACCTGGCGAGCCAGCGAAGCGAGATGGAGTTGATCGAACAAGTCGCAAGGGAATAAGCGAGCGAGTCGAAGACGAGCGAGCAAAGCTCAATGGAAGTTTATGGTCCTGAATTCACAAAGGAGACCAAGTCTGAAGCGACTTAGGTCTTTACAAGCGTGCTAATATACAAGTACAGAAAGGCCGCGTCATTGCGAGCCAAGGAGATCACTAAGCGAGTTGGTAATCGACTTAGTGATGCTTCGTAAGGTACTGAGTAATCGTACAAGTTTATGAGTAAGTAGGTGGAGAAATGACGCACGCGTGAGGAGTATAGTAGGAGGGAGTCAAAGTGAGTCAAAGTGACTGAGACTCTCATGGCGTGGGAACATCTGACCGAATAGGAAGGTATGTAGGAACGAAAAAGAAGAAGACATAGCTGCTAAGTATCGAGATTGCGGCAACGGCCGAAAGGAGTCCGGAAGGCGCTATAAGCGGGCCGGTGGTACACATGGTGAGAGAATGTAAGTACAAGTAAGCGCGTGACACCAAGAACAGACGAAAGGCGTAACATTACCCCTGTTTCAGGGTCTAATGACGCTTAATAAAGCGGCGCAAAGAAATATGAGGCTGTATCGTAGGTGGTGCAGGGAACGTGAAACGAGAAAGAGACACGAACTCAAGGAAAGGTACCCTTAAGGTACATGATCGAAAGACGATCAATAGATGATGGGGGCATCTGTCGTAGACATAAGGGGTGAGATGAAGCCAATAATGGCGGGGGCAGTCCGTAGCGGTTTCAGATGAGTGATGACCTTTGATTCTTGACATTTTGCGCAGCCTTTCACATAGCTTTCGACGAATTCGTGTAGATGGGGGCCTTCGTAGTGTCGTCTGACAAGGTCCCATGTGTTAGCAATTCCAGGGTGTCCTCCAATTGGGGTGTCATGTATTTGATGAAGGACTTGTTTTCGTGTTTCAGGGTCGTCTGATAGGTAGATCTTGCGCGCGAATAGGTGATCTGGCAACAAAGTAACGCTTTCATTAGGATTTACTCCCCCTTCAAAGTCCTTTCTTCAACTAAGAAGGTCAGCTATTGTGTTACTTTTGCCAGGAAGATGGATGAGTTCGAAATTGTAATCTTGTAAGAACTCGTGCCAGCGCACTTGACGGGCGGTTATTTTCTGGGGTGATTTGAAATAACGCAGGTTGTCATGATCGGACCTGATCAGGAACTTCTGTCGTGCGCCTAATAGAAGATACCTAAACGCTTTCACAGCATAGATGATGGCAAGTAGCTCGCGATCATAGATGTCATAATTGCGTTCAGCAGGTAGTAATGACTTCAAAAAATAGGCGATCGGATGGCGTCCGTCTGGGTAGTCCTGACTGATGGTGGCTCCTACAGCAATATTAGACATGTCAGTGTCTAAAATGTAGCATTTGTCAGGGTCTGGATTGCGAAGGACTGGGTAGGAGGTGAATATCTCCTTCAGGAGTGTGAACGCGTTGTTCGCTGATTCATCCCAATTCCATTGGGTATCTTTCTTGGTAAGATTGTGTAATGGACGGGTGATCTGTGAGTAAGCCTGTATGAAGTCTTTGTAATAGTTTCCGAAGCCAAGGAATGAGCGTAGCTCTCGAAGATTGGTAGGAGTGGGCCAGTCAGTGATCCCTTGAACTTTGATAGGATCCATTTTGACGTGTCCTTTCCCGACTATTACACCTAAGTATTCGACTTCTTTCTTGTGGAAGTGACACTTCTCTGGCTTGAGAAATAGGTCGTTGTCCTGGAGTTTCTTGAGGACGTGGGCGACCTTCATTCTATGTTCGCTAAGACTACCTTGTGTCGCGATTAGAATGTCGTCCATATAGATGATGACGTCTCCTGAGGCAATTTCTTCTCGGAAAGTGGCGTCCATCATTGTCTGAAATGTGGCTGGAGAGTTAGTGAGTCCGAAAAACATTACAGTGGGCTCGAAGAGTCCTCTGTTTGTTTTGAAGGCGGCCTTCCATTGATCGCCGTCCTTGATGCGGACATTGTTGTATCCCCAGTGGATATCGAACTTGGTGAACCATTCCTTGTTGATGAGCTGGCGAATGAGTTCTTTAATGAGGGGAAGGGGATAAGTGTTTCGAATGGTAAGCTCATTGAGCTTGCGATAGTCTTGGACTGGTCGCTGTTTACCGTCTTTCTTCTTGACAAAGAAGAAGGGCGATGCGTATGGTGAGTTCGAAACTCTGATATACCCTTTCTCCAAATGTTCGTCTAGAAAAGTGTCCAGGGCTTGTTGTTGTCCTTCGGCGAGGGGGTATGTCTTGCAGTCAAGCGTAGGGGGTGCGTCGGATATGAGGTCTATGGCGTGGTCCCAATGGCATTCTTTAGGGAATCGCTGCGATTCTTCTTCGCTGAATACCTTTCCATATTTGTGGTATTCAGTAGGGACTTGTTCTTGCCATGTGCGTTCGGTTTGATTAGCATGTTCTGCTGCTAAGGTTGTGGCTTTGGTGGTGCGTCGAACCACAAGGTTATTGTCTGGTACGAAGTTGTCTTCTGTTTCTTCATTGTCCATAAACTTGTCAAGGAGCGATTGGAACAGGGCTCCTTCTAAGTTTGTCTTCATTATGGCGCCTTGGGTGTTCATCTTGGGGAAATGGCTGCGTTTCCGGATGGCATCCATGGTAGTGGCTTCTATCTTGCCAGATAGAGTCTTCTTCTTCCAATCGATATCTGGATTGGTAGCGGATAGGAAGGGCATTCCTAGGAGTATGTGATCAGTTCCTAGGTCTACCACGTAGAAGGTTTGGACGTGTGATTTCTTCTCGAAGCAAAAAGACAGGTCCACTGCTTCGGTTACTTGTCCTATCTTGTTGGGGGTTCCGTCAACATTGCGGATTGCCTTGGGTTTGTGAAGTTTGCGGGTCGATATCCTCCACTGTTTGATTACATGAGGGGAGATGAAGTTGTCGGTTGCGCCACTGTCGATCAGAGCTTCGACTTCGGAGATTAGCGATTCGGATCTGAGGTTAAAGAGAGTTGTGACTGAGCGATCTTTGGGAAGAAATGCGGCTTGAGGAAATAAGGCCCTGAGCATTGCTGCGTACTGCGGGCCATTTAAAAATTTATTCCCATAGCCTTCATTTCTTCGACCCATTGCTCGCGTTGATCTGCATCTAGGCGGTTTGTTCGGACTACGAGTGAAGTGACCTCGTTTTCTTCTTGTCCTTCTTCATCTTCTTCGTAAACTTCTTCAACTGTGGCGGCGCGTATCTTCGGAGTGTATCGTCCTCTGGGTTTGTTGAACTTGTGGAAGCGTTGCTTGGTAGGTTTCTGTGGTTGCCCTCCAAAGCGTGAGGTTCCGAAGTTAGTGGGTTTTCCAAAAGAGGAAGGTGACTGCCTATATGAGGACTGTTGATGCTTCTTCTTTGGGCATTCTCGTGCCATGTGGCCTTGTTGCTCACAATAGAAGCATCTTCCTTCTTACTGGAGTCGCCTCTTGTCTTCCGAAGTGACGGCGCGGCGGACGAAGGTGCGAACTGGGGTGTCAACGTCCATTGGTACGGTGCAATCATTTGGATGGACCCATTTCTTGTTGTGGCCATTATGTCGTGGGGCATGCATGGTGTCCGTATAGTACGTTGGTTTGACTTTCCATGACATATGATTGGCGAATTTTCGGGCTTCTGTTTGTGCTGCCGTGACCCATTCGTCAAGGGTTTCTGGTTGGCTATCGCGATGCATTATTGCGTTCCATAGTTTTGGTGGGAGTCCTAATGCGAATAGTCTAGCAGTTCCCAGTGCTGTTTCATCGTATCCAGCATCTCTTGCTAGATGTTTGAACGCTGCGATGAATGTGTCAAGGTCTTCGTTATTGGGCAGATAGAGTTTCTGAATGTTCGCTTGTGCTTTCTGTCGTTTGGTGGTATCTGTATACGCAGTGTCAAAAGCGGTTACAAACTCGTTCCAAAGGATGTCTTGGTCTCGTCCTATTGGATTCTGTGTACGGTTGACCTTGTCGCTGAGGGATGCTACTTGATCGCCGACCCAATCGTCTACTTCGGGTCCTTTGATGAGTGATAGGGCTTGCATCGTGCGGTAGTACGGGGTTTGCATGATTTCGTGGTTGTCATTCATGCTTCGATACATTGCGAATTGTCTCTTGAACTTTTCGGCTTGGCTTCCGTCTCCGGTGAAGACATCTGGTCGTTCGCCTCTGAGTTTGCCGGTTTGGACGTTTGCGGCCATGACTGCTGCTTGTACTGGTGCTGGTGCTGGTAGTGGTACGGCTATTGCTGGTAGTGGTGCTGGTGCTTGTAGCGGTGCGGGTGGATCTGGGATCTCTACTCCGAATACTGTTGCTAGTTCGACTTCGTCAAGGTACACTGGGTACTCTGGTAGTTGAGGGTTTGCTGGTTCCCTATCTGTGATGTCAAGTACGTGTCGAAATTGAGCAGCTAAAACTGTTTGCTCTTGTGGGCTAAGACGTGCAGACGGTGCTGCTGTTGGTGCTAGAGTTTCTGGTGATTCACTACTAGGTGCGTTGTCTTCTGGGCTTGTCTCTGGTGATGGGCTTCTTGTCTGGTGTTGACTTGACGCTGCTGTGACAAATGGAGATGTCGCTGGGAGTTCTGGTGATGGCGACGGTCCTGCGAGGGGCTGTGTGTAGATGAGGAGACCTCGGGTCGATGTCGATGCTAGTGGTTCTAGCACGTATCCAGGGTGTTGTGGATCTGTGAGTCTCCAATAACCTGTGCCCTCTGTGTATGGTTTGATGCGATCGTCAAGTGAGGTGAAGAATCTTCTGTCAGTATTGTATACCCAATGCCAATGATCGTTGATGAACTCGACTGGGTACCAAAGGTTATTGACAATGTTCTGGATGTGATATCCGGTGTGGTTAAGATACTCTGTCCAACGGACTTGATCTAGAACGTGTGCTGGAAGATCGGGTGTTGTACGAAGTGTGACTTGTACTGGTGCGTCTGGTTCTTCTGTGTTGAACGGTTGCAACAACTGAGCCGTTGTGACTTCGGGGTGAAGGCCTTCAAGGATGAGGACCTTCGGTTACTCTTCGTTAGAAGTTGGATCTGGTACGTTAGATCTTGTGAAGACTTGGGTGCGCTTCGTTAGGTGGCTTGAGAGACAGCGGTGCGCTTCGATGAGCGGCTTGGTTCACTTCGATGGTGACTTGGTGTGCTTCGTTAGGCACGGCGCGGTGCATTGCGCGACGGGGTAGACTTCGTTAGGTCTGATACTTGGTGGCTTTGTGAGGCCGGGTTCGCTTCGTTAGGCGAGAGGGAAAGACTTGGTCTAATGTTAGATTAGACCAAACTGAAACTTGGGCTTGACAAGGGCCTGTAGTCGTTCAGTAGGCACGGTACGTTGTGCAGAGGGAATAGACTTGGTCTAATGTTACGAGCGGACTATCTCGTATGGCGCGTAAGCAACCTCCCAATGGCAGTTACTTACACGATGAGCTTCTGTATAAGAAGAACCTTAGTACGTCAAGGCTAACCTCAGTACGTCGAGGTGTAAGCTAACTCAAACAGGAGTTAGATCTGGTAGCTGACTTAGGACTGGAACCTAAGCGCAAAGGATACGATGTGATAAGGGAGTCGAGCTGAGCGGCGAGCGTAGTAATAAACCTGGCGAGCCAGCGAAGCGAGATGGAGTTGATCGAACAAGTCGCAAGGGAATAAGCAAGCGAGTCGAAGATGAGCGAGCGAAGCTCAATGGAAGTTTATGGTCCTGAATTCACAAAGGAGACCAAGTCTGAAGCGACTTAGGTCTTTACAAGCATGCTAATATACAAGTACAGAAAGGCCGCGTCATTGCGAGCCAAGGAGATCACTAAGCGAGTTGGTAATCGACTTAGTGATGCTTCGTAAGGTACTGAGTAATCGTACAAGTTTATGAGTAAGTAGGTGTAACCGGCTCCTGGGACGAGGCTAGCTCGTACACCTCGTGGACCGGGGTAAGTTCCTGAACTGGACTAGTACTGTATGGATTGATCGGATCACTTGTCATTGATGCGTGTAGTGCCTCGTTGTGATGTGGATGGACAGGTGGCCAGCATCGTGTTGTTTCAGATTGCTGTGTCCTCGTTTTGCTTAGTGATACTTTGTACGCGTTTGTAACCTTCCCAGTGTACTTAAGGGCGACCAACTTGGCCAGGTAGCGGCAAGTTGAGTCTCCTGTCTAAATAACAGAAGTCCCTTCTCTTCCTATTCAAAGCGGGGTCTTATCGACGAACTGATAAGGCGGGAACCCACTACTCTATAGTCTACTAAGTCGCTATAGGACTTAGCTTATGACCCAGCGTCCCACAAAGGACAGAGTCGCTCTACCCAAATACGCCTTCTGCCAGGAGGTGTTTCCCGACTTAGTGCACAAGGGAGGACGCTGCACGTGCTTCAACACGCCGAAGCCCAAGGAGGAGACAACTACTACGGACACAACCGAGCTCTAATCGTCTCGTCCGTACCGGCGGTGACAGTAGGTGGAGAAATGACGCACGCATGAGGAGTATAGTAGGAGGGAGTCAAAGTGAGTCGAAGTGACTGAGACTCTCGTGGCGTGGGAACATCTGACCGAATAGGAAGGTATGTAGGAACGAAAAAGAAGAAGACATAGCTGCTAAGTATCGAGATCGCGGCAACGGCCGAAAGGAGTCCGGAAGGCGCTATAAGCGGGCCGGTGGTACACATGGTGAGAGAATGTAAGTACAAGTAAGCGCGTGACACCAAGAACAGACGAAAGGCGTAACATGTGGAGTATAGTAGGAAGGAGTTGAAGTGAGTCAAAGTGACTGAGACTCACGAGGCATGGGAACATCTGACCAAATAGGAAGGTAAGTAGAAATGAAACAGAAGAAGACATAGCTGCTAAGTATTGAGATCGTGGCAATTGTGGCAACGGCCAAGAGGAGTCCAGAAGGCGCTTATGAGTGGGCCGGTAGTACACATGGTGAGAGAATATGAGTACAAGTGAGCATGTGACACCAAGATAAGACAAGGGGTGTAACATTACCCCTGTTTCAGGGTCTAATGACGCTTAATGAAGTGGCATAAAGAATAATGAGGCTGTATCGTAGGTGGCGCGCAGAACGTAAAACGAGAAAGAGATGCAAACTCGAGGAAAGGTACCCTTAAGGTACATGATTGAAAGATGATCATGAGATGATGGGGGCATCAATTATAAATGTAAGGGGTGAGATGAAGCCAATAATGATGGGGGCAGTCCGTAGCGAAAGCGGGAGAAAGGAGGCAATAAGCAAGGGAAATGCAGTACACTATGTCCACAGGGATAACGGTGATGTAGAGTGGGGGTGTAGAGTGTGGATGTATGTGTAGCAAGTCAATGTCCTAACCTTTACAACTTCGCGGCTTTCTTCTTTCCGAAGAACTTGGGGCTGCGCTCGCTATAGTGTTTGCTGTTGCAGTGGGTGCGAATATGTCCGTACTGACCACATCTGAAACATTGGATCTTCTTGGTGAGGAGGTGAGGGTGACAAGGGAGGCGAGCCTCTTTGCAGCGCTGGAGTTGACGGCAGAGGTCGTCTTCTATAATGTTTGCAGTTTCGCGAAGGAAGTTGACTTTGTCAGCTTCATGGGCGGCGGAGTGCTTTCACTCTACCTCAAGGTAGTTGTGCTCTTTGGTACAAGCACGAAAGGGGGCGACTTTGCAGGCAGCGTGGAGGTTGCCTTCAGTGGTGCAGAAGGGATTGGGGCCAGCATCAGTGCCGGAGTTGGTGATGGTGCCATTGAAGTGGACGGCAAGATGAACGAATTTGTTCGCGGTGATGGGGCCGGCAGAGAGGGTGTGGAGGATGTTGTCCTCGTAGGCAAAAAGGCAGCCTAGGAAGTTAGTATTCTCCAGGGTGGAGAGTATGCACATTGCCCTTTCCAAGGCCTTATACTTCTCCTCCCAATCTCTGTGGATGCGCTCCTTGTGACGCTTGATCTCCTGTTGGAGATAATGCTTCTTCTCCTGGTAGTACTGGTACTGGTGGAGGGCGGCACTGATGTGGTAGGGGAAGTGGTTGTTGATGATTTGATTGATCGCCAGCGCAAACCTGGAGTTAGCATCCAGGAGGGTGAGCTCGCAGGTGCGGATGGGTGGACAGGTGTAGTCCACAGGAATGGGCTGAAGGACGCGGTGGTGGACCAGGTATCCCTTACCAAAGGTGGTGGAGACCTCAGATTGACAGGGGTGGAGCGTGTAGGAAATAGTGCTTGAAGGTCCAGTCTTATGGACTGGAAAAAGACCGAAAATTGAACTGGACTGTAACCAGTGGTAACTGGACCGACAGTTACAGTTATTTCATTTCAGGAACATACTATTTTCGGTCTATTTCAAATATCATTTATTTTTAAACCAGGAAAAACCAGTTAGGACTGGTCATAGACCGGACTTTCGGTCTTTTTAGCAGAGCCCTATCAACCTTATATCACACCAGCACCATAGCATGGAACCCGAACTGTATAGAAAAGTTATGTGAAATTCAATCCAAACGACGGCCCTGAACAGGCACTAGTTTTCTTTATTTACATAACGCATTCTGCTGGCACTTTGAACCCACACTCCAGATTCGAACCCACACTCCAGATTGAACCCACACTCCAGATTGAACCCACACTCCAGATATGACAAAATCTAAATCAACTGGCAAACGAAACAAGGGTTCAAAAGTATACTCAAAAGCTATTGTACAAGCAGCCATCAAAGTGAAGAATTGCCGAAAGCGCTCAGCATCCGACTCTGATTCAAGTGGAAGCGAGAACAATGACAGCTCCGATGAAGAACCTAAAAAAACCCGAATTCGAAAAAAGGCAAAGCCAACCATAGAGGTGGATGAAGAAGTGGATGACGAGCAGGAAAATGTCGAGGTTGAGGTTATAGACTCAGAAGAGCCAGGTGAGGAGGAGCCAGAGGAGATGTGTCGTGGATCTGCACAAAAGACTAATCAGGTATGTGTCAAATGATAACTCTAGTACGCATCACTTACCTACATAACAGGGAGGTGACCTTGAGGGCCATCACCGCGTCGAGATTTCAATACCACTAGAAGTGAAAAAGAAAACAACCAAGGATCTCTTAACAGTCTTCTCAGACCTTATAGTTGTGAAGTTCAAGAAGAATGAAAGCTACGAGACAGTTAAGGGTCGGTGGTGCCTTCCTTGCAGGTAAGCGTCAATAATCTGATAGGAACGAGTGACTTACGAAAGTATAGAGCTGATGTAGAATTTGTAAAAAAAAAAAAAAGGAAAACGAAAGGCCTTCCACATAGGTGGTAATTCAAGTTGTCGCATGCACATACGAAAACATTATAAGCTATACAAACAGCGGTGCAAAGACGAAAACATACCTGAGAACCATCACGCGCTGCCTCAGCCGCTTTGGAAAGAAATCCAGGAAGCAAAGAATAATCTGAAGGCGATGCAACAAAGAAGGCTGGACAGAGCATTTGAGACTGTAAAGGGTCCTTTGGAGTTCACTCGAAAGGGTGTTTTGCACGCGGTAGCAAGATTTGTCGCATGTGATGACCAGGTGCGTAGTGTGCACAAGACCCGAGGAAGTTTGAGGGGCTGATGTTCATGTTGATCCTCTAGGCACTGGCAGTTGCAAATAAGGCCATGTTTCGCAATTGTCTTGTCGCGATGAGGCCGAAGGCAAAAACTCTTGACTTGCCGAGTACGCATGACGTAACAAAATATATCCACAACAAGTGGCCATCAGGAAAACATCAAATTACTTATTTTGTCTTAACCTATCTTAAATGGCATATTACTGTCTTTTTCATGTGACTCTGCAATCACATGATTTCACTTACTTCATTTTTGGTAAATTTCAGAGAGCTATATCTCCCTCAAATCTTCACCGATTCCTTATTAATTTTGGCAGTGGAGTCGCGTCTATGTAGGCTAGGTGCAAGCCAATTTATAGAGTCTGAAACACCCTCGTTAATATTTCCATTTTTGTCTAGTACCCTAAGAACTCCCATAGCATCAAAGGGCTATAACTTCTGCAATACTGGGTGTAATGTTAAGCGGTTTGGCAATTCTGTTTATACATATGTATTCTAGGTGCATGCAAAATATAAAGCCTCAGATCCCAGCCGTTCATTTATAGTGAGCCCACCATCCCTTTCTCATGGAAAACACAGCAGAACGCTTATAGCATGCTCAAATCTCAACAGAATGGCAAATGAGATTGTGTTTATATTGAGTGATCTGAGCACTGATGAGCTGGGAAGTTGGACTGTGGGAACAAAACCCAAACAACTCCCAGGACAGCAACAAGTACAGGGGGTGAGGGAGTGTGAAGCATTGCAAATGGTTGTGCAGGTCTCCGCGGAATACCAATTTTGGTATGGGTGCCTGTCTAGGTTCAATGCACTCCGGGTTTGTGTTAATAAAGCCGCGCGCAAGTGCGGCAGTGCCGGGGATAACTGCACTGGGCTGGAAAGACTGGGAATGCTGCATGCCACGCACGCTTGTGCGCGCCTTGTAACTTGGTATGTAAGGTTGCACTGGGCAATTAGACGCTCATTTGAAGTTGCTAAGGCCGCGGACGTGTGCGGCACAGTCAGGAGGGTGAGAGTCCAGACAGAGGCTGCTTGTAGCATTACCTTAGTGCCCTAATTCCCCCTCTGTACCTTACTACACTCTCTAGGACTGTCACCCCTTTATATACCTTGTAGCTACATTCCACACCAAAAAGAATAGAGTTCCCTTTCCCCCTAGTGCTTCGACTTCAAAGAGCTCAGTGCAGCTCTCCCTCGCCCTCCCGACTGTGCTGCACAAGTCCGCGGCTATAGCAGCTTCAAAGGAGCGTTTAGTAATTTAGTGCAGCTATACCTACCAAGTTACAAGGCGCGCACAAGCGTGCGTGGCATGCAGCATTCCCAGCCTTTCCAGCCCAGTGCAGTTATCCCCAACACTGCCACACCCACGCGCGGCTTTATCAACGCAAACCCGGAGTGCATTGGACCTAAAAAGGCACCCATACCAAAATTGGTATTCCGCGGAGACCTGCACAACCATTTGCAATGCTTCACACTCCCTCACCCCCTGTACTTGTTGCTGTCCTGGGAGTTGTTTGGGTTTTGTTCCCACAGTCCAACTTCCCGGCTCATCAGTGCTTAGATCACTCAATATAAACACAATCTTATTTGCCATTTGGTTGAGATTTGAGCATGCTATAAGCGTTCTGCTGTGTTTTCCATGAGAAAGGGATGGTGGACTTACTATAAATGAACGGCTGGGATCTGAGGCTTTATATTCTGTGTGCACCTAGAATACATATGTATAAACATAATTGCCAAACCGCTTAACATTACGCCCAGTATTGCAGAAGTTATGGCCCTTTGATGCTATGGGAGTGCTTAGGGTACTGGTCAAAAATGGAAATATTAACGAGGGTGTTTCAGACTCTATAAATTGGCTTGCACCTAGCCTACATAGACGTGACTCCACTGCCAAAATTACTAAGGAATCGGTGAAGATTTGAGGGAGATATACTGTACCGTTACAACCAACTCTTCATGCATTGTGACATGTGACCGTTTTGGATGCCTGGTCGACTCTTCACAATTGGGAAATTTGTGTGACAGACCTCAGATCTCTTCAAACTCCTAACCCCAATTTAGCCAAATCATGTCACATGAGCAAGGGTGTAATGTGTGACAAAGAGCGCATTGGGATTTGAATGTCACAATGTCCTCTATTCATTAAAGTTTGGGTCACAAATAACAGCAGAGTACATTTAGAAGTGTCTTAAATTTGAATTTCCCTTTTAGGAAATTTTGAGTGATTTTTGTCACAGTCTTCAAAACTGGTTGTGACCTGTGACCAGGGCCATATGTCTTCACTTCAAAGACGTTTGTGACATGTGACTGAAGACTTGGTCGTAACGGTACAGTAGCTCCTGGAAATTTACCAAAAATGAAGTAAGTGAAATCATGTGATTGCAGAGTCACATGAAAAAGACAGTAAGTAAATTTAAGTAAAAATTGATTAAGACAGTCATTACTTAATTTCAGTAGAGTCGATTTCTGAAACCTCACTTAGCTCACTTAAATTAAGTATATTAAGACATTATGTAAACAAATAAGGCAACTAAGCACGATGCTGCAACCCGTTCATATACCTGTACCCATTGGCCAGGGTCCAGTCCAGTTCAGGTTCAAACCATGTTCGACCAAAAAAACCTCAAAATTCATCCTGTAAGTTACATAGGACATAGGCACACAGCATGTACACTATGTAAGTACAAAGACATGCACGCACACCAGGCAGCGATGCAACCCACTTCCTTTTCTATCCCACTGTGGCCACCATGCCAGATCATGCACATTGCACCACAATGCGTCATCATCCCACCCGTTGGTGCTTTCGCCCTCATACCATCCAGTCCGTACAGCGTCGGCTCCATCAGCTACTGCACGATCACTAGCAACAGCCTGTGCGCATGTACAGTGTGCAGCGCCTCTGGCGCTGTGTCAACCGACATGGGATCAACCACCATTGGCGCATAAAAGTTGGGATGTACAGTTGTTTCTGGCTGTGGCCACCCACGTATTCTTGTTCCAGGGGCACGAGTTGTCGGCCAACATCAGTGGTGATCCTGTTGTGAAGATCAACAAATACAGGGTAAGATCATAAGAAATATACTGTGTACTTGGCATTCGGCCCTTCGTAAAAAAAATTAGTGAAGAACAACAAAGGAACAGCCATAATGCTCACCAGTGATTTGTGGGGAAGATATCAGCATCAGAGCGACTATTGGATACGCACATTGACTCGGCAGCTCGGATCAGCGCGAGTCTTCATCAGGCGGGCAGTGAAAGTGAGGGTAAGGAATGTATCCAGGGGGCGCACTGCTGCCGCGCAGTTGCGGCTAGTACTGTGCTGATCATCATTGCCCAAATGTCGAGAGCAGAGAGTGAGACCAGCGTGAAGGGGAAGAAAGGAGTGGCTGTGAGGGCGCCGATTCAGGGCGGGAAGGTCTTTGATTCATTTGCAGTCACCTTGCGCCGGAGGTCGAGGGGTTGGACGAAATATCTAGGTTTCCCCCACAAGTGCGTGTCAGCGGTCATAAATACCAAGGGTACACATGCACAAGACGACGCATGTTGACAATGACACACCAGTATATCCAGTTAGGGATGTACAGCCCACGGTATGTGCCCAGTGCAGCGAGGTAGTGCGTCATAATTGTTTCTGCTTCACCTGTGCGCTGGAGGATGAAGAGTTGCGGGAGGATGGCAACGGCTTCAAGGAAGATGGAGAAGGACCAGGTTATTTCTGTGATGGAGTAGGAGTAGTTGAAGAGGAGTTCAAGAACGAAGGCGGGGCCGACGAGGTACTCGACACGGAAGGTGTCGATGGACGGATCATTTGTTGGTCTGAGACGTGCGTGTAACGCAATGAAGTTGAGCCATTTGCTATGCAAAGAAGTAGAATGGTTGACGTACCGGAAGTGTACTTTCATAAGATATAGGATGTAAACGCTGCTACTAATGAAGAAGACCTTCATGATGAAATTATAGAGGGAGACCCATGTGAAAAAGATGTCGAGGTAACACGCAACGAAAACCGTAACATAGAGTGCTTGTGTCTTGAAGGAGATGCCTAGGAGAGAAAGGCAGGTGAGCATGCGTAGATGTGCAGTGAATGGGGGAGGGAGATACCTCTGCAAGATCGAGTAATTTGAATTTTGTGGAGGAGGATGAAGATGGAGGCGAGATGAGAGAGGTCACCTATGGAGAAAGAGAGAAAGAGAAAAGAGGATCAGCACGCACGATCACGATTATTGGTTCAGAAAGGAAACTGGACACTCACCGAAAAGTCTGAATATGTTCATTATCTCACTTTTCGGACAGGAAGAGCTGAAGGCAGGAGCGAATTGGAATAGGGTGACAAGGAGGAAATAGAGGTTGAAGAAAAACTTGAACTGCTCGTAAATGACAATGGGACCTGTGATGGTTATTGTCAGCAAGGCGTGCGCTGACCGAAAAGGTTGGGCACTCCGACGACACGTTGATGCATTCTTTGGTCGTGTTACCATGCGGCGGGATGTGCTATTGTCAGCCATGTTTGCCAGTGGTGGGGGTGGATGTGCTGGGTATATGAGAAGTCGTCAGCGGTATTCAAGTTGAAGTTGATGCATTGATGTGTGACGCGTCACAAATTGAACCGTGGAACAATTTTGGACTTAGCGGAATTTCCTCACAGTGAGCCGCCACAGCTCACAACTGATCCAGCCTCTTCGTTCTTGGCCAACCGTCCCACATTGGACTGTCATGAGCGAGTGGAAGCTCGAGTTTCCGGTGCTGGCGTGCACCATCTCATCGCACACCACGCGCCACTGCCTCAATTGTCAAGCCGTTGGCCTCTGCCGCATCGACCAAACTGGACATTGATGACTTCTTCGCCAAACTCATTTCTCCAGTAACCCCACCAGCCTCGCCCCATTTGGATCGTCATCCATATTTCTCTCACCCATCCAACCCCTGCCCACCTGTTGGCTCAACTGATTCCGACTTTGGTGCATACTGCACTGGCGCGGCACAATACGATGGCTCTTCAGGGAAGTGCAGAGTGATGCCCAAGCACAAGGTCAAAACGAGCATTCCATGTCCGCGTGGGTTTGCGTGTGCGACAATGGCTTGTATGTGCTCAGGGACAACGTACATCTTTCAATGTACACATCGACCGTGCCATGTGCGTATGTTCATCCCGTTCCCATTCCCAATGCATGCATTCTTCCTTCCTCAGCTCCACACCCCCACCACCATCCACCTTCCTTTTTCTCTCTCCTAGCAATACCCACACCAACACCTGTCGGCTCCCTCGGCGCCCATGCCGACATTTCCCCTTACACCAACCAGTGCCATCCCTCTCAAGGAAGAGCAGCAACGTGATGTGCTTGCTGGTGATCACCAGCGGCTCACCACTGACCCTACTATCTACACTCCGTCATCCGATGGGCGTCTGTTTGGGTTTCTTCCCTACAGGACGGGTATTGCACCCATGTTCCGCCATAACGCCATCATCATCGGTCCTCGTCCCCATCTACAGACACCTTCTCAGGCCACGGCGGTGCAGCAACACCAACAACAGCTGGCCCAGCAGCAACAGAGTGCTCGTGATGCCACAGACAACTGGGACACCGATCTCAATGCAGCAGCAGTTGAAGAAGCTGCCCTCGGCACTGAATGTACCGCAAATGCGGACACCTTTCAATGGCAGTTTGCGCACACTTACCACCACCGTTTTAACCGCACCTCTGGCTTCTCCCCAGTCGTCCCCCACACTGACAGCTACTAATGGTCAAACTAGCCCTGTCCCCCCATCACTTAACGGATCGGAGGAATCGCACTCATCCTCCACTCCTGGGGACAATGTTCTCCGGACTTACACTTGTGAACTCTGAACATTCGTACCTTAGCAAAGCAAGAAGTAGGGCACCTTCTTGACAGTGCATAAATGTCTGCTGACCTTTATGGGACAGGTTTCAACTGTATGGATGAAGAAAATGATAAGGCGATTGCGACGCTGTGGCAACGTGTGTGGGCTGCTCTGCGTGCCAAGGTTGACGAGCAAACAGTGGACACGGCAATCCTCACAAAGTTGCGCACATACTTCGAGGAGCATTTCTGTTAGGATGAGCATGGTGTACCTCGCGTCTGGAAACCAGACGACAATATTGATGGCACATTCAAAAAAACGAGACTCTGCTACACTGTCTGCTGAAGCAACACCTGCTGGTGTGACCGCTGCTTCCCCTATGCCGATAAAGCCAACACAACCACACGCTGCAATTCACGCAGGCGCACAGCCTTACAGTGCCACAAATTCAGTTGAAGGGTGCGTTTACCAATGGCCAATCAGAGATGCCACCTTACTCACTGCCCAGCATCGGGTGACCTGTTAGTCCTGCACACAGCGACAGGCTGGGTACTGGAAGATTAGGGAATAGGTGTTAGCAAGCTTAAGGTAGGGTAGGTATCTTTGGTTTGCTTAATTTTACTTACAGCAGTAAGTGTGTCTTAATGAGTTTTTATGACTTGATTACCTTAAAATCACTTTGATGTTAAAAATATTAAGTCAAACTAAGAGTTCTTAGTACTCTTAATTGTCTTAATGCAGATTTAAGAAACATAAGTGCACCTAAGTAGACTTAAGTAAATTGACATTTTCCTGATGCTGTATTAAATGGCTGACCGAGCTAAAAGTAAAGATACATGTGAGTGGGGCTTTGTAGCAGTTGGCAGTGATAACCTGAATAAAGAATAGAACGCACCAGGGAGGATATAATTGACTGCAGATAGCTGGACTGCGGACAATACAAAAGCGTCATATCTGGGAATGACAGCCCACTGGATTGAAGTAAACAAAGGGAAGTGGAGTTTGCGCTCAGAGGTAGTCAGATTCCAGGCAGTTTCAGGAGAACATAGTGGCTGGAATCTGGGGCGATACTTTGTTGGGTTGTGTGACCGTGTGGGGATCTGTAGTGCAGATGAGTCGAAGGTGTGTAACTTACTCCAATTGTAAACGTGACAACGCGTTGACAAGTCACCCATCTTTTTTAGCTTTACACTGTCACGCTCGATAACACCTCAAACAACAATACAACTTGCACGACTATCGAATCTCTACACCACCGAAGATGGTACAAACCATGGAGTGCAGCTGACAATCAACTTCCGTAAGTGGTTCACTTCCATGTTTGATGATTTTGGCGATAAATAATGCATGTCAACAAGCTGTCTCGAACATGTCGTCAACCTTGCTAATATCAATGTGATGGGCCACATTACCAAGATCGCGGCGGTCGAGAATGCAACAGCAATTTGGGAATATGACCCAGATTTAGATGGCAATCGCATGCTCAGAGGATCGTTGGACGTGATTGCTGCTGTGCGCACAATCGCCATCAAGGTATCTTTCCTTTTTTGTCTCTATCTTCTCACTGAAACACACCTTTATAAGATACAGGCCTCTGGGCAGCGAATTGAATATTTCGAAAAGCTTCAAATCAATTGCAATATCAACGAGCCACTTCGGATTCCCCTTCACAGTAATGTCCGGTGGGGCTCTGCCTACAACATGCTAAACCGCACATTTAAGCTACGCCAGGTAAGTTAAAATATACTGGTTTCTATCACTTGCTATTATGCTGATTTGACTAGCCTATTGATCTCTTCCTTAAATCAGCTGATGCTCTGTATGGACCAATCACAACAGTGCGCCGTAATGGACGAATTGTGAAGAAGATCCCTTGGAGTGCATTTCAACTTGCAGATGCCAACTGGGGATGGGTGAAGGACACACAAGATATATTAAAGGTTTGTTGCCTTGGACGCGATCTGATACCCAAGGAACTAACTAGTTATTAGGACTCTCGTGCGTTGCAGCACTGCTTCTCATCCAAACAGCTCCCGACGCTATGGTGTGCGCTCCCTGCAATTGAAGCACTACAGACTGCATGGGAGGCCAAACACGATGACCCACACTTTGCTATATACTACAATGCGATCGACGAGGGCCTGCTAAGTTAAAGAAGTATTATTCACAGTTTGACGAGAAGCCTAGCTATGTTCTAGCACTGGGTAAGCCGCCTTTGAATCTTTCAGCTCTGAGTCTATAGCACATAAAATAAATTTACAGCCCTCCATCCTTATTACAAACTTAAATACATCAAAATGGCATGGGGCAGTGCAGAAGAGCAAGCGGAAGAAATCCAGGCAGGCAATATGAACGCAAAGAACTGGCAAGACGAGGTGCAGAAGACACTGGAGACTACAGTGAGTCGCACTCAACCTTTCTCAAACAATGCATGTTCTAATTTCTAAACTACATAGATGGAGAAGTACTACTGGACCCGACCTGGAGCTGAACCTGCTGTTTCTGCTGGACAGCTCGGACTGCCTCGTACGGACGCTGGAACTATTGCCCCTGGCCTGACTCAGAGCCAACCTGTTCTGTCTGAGTTCGATCAATTTCGCCTGCAGCATGTTACACAGAATAACGAGGAGGGATGGGCATCTGAATTGCGGCGCTACCTAAAGGAGTTGCCTGCTGATGTCTC
>WHVC01000334.1:0-24985 GCA_015178925.1 Russula emetica | reverse complement strand
TTAAATGATTTTTTGGAATTTTTGAATAATCTTAGTAAGAGAAGTTAATGAGTTATAAAGAGCTTGTCCCCCAATAAATTCTCTTCATCCTTGGTCTATTCTTTTAATTCTTATAGCCCCTAAATCTAAAGGATATTTTACAATCCCAACAGTTGATAATGAAGGTATAAATCATATAGACCCAGCAAAAGTAACAAAAGAATTATAATGTAAAGCCTTGTTAAAAGTAAATAAAGAAACATTAGAAATAATATATCCAGTTAATCCTCCAGTAATACAAACAAATAAAGTTAATAACTTTAAATGCATAGGTAAACAAATTATAACAAGTAGGAATATTAATCATCTCAATACACTTCCTATAATAATAGATATAAATATCAGAACTAGTATACCCTTTAATATTACTCATCCTTCATCATTAATTGGATGAAGAGACATTCTATTAAAATTACCAGTTATTGTGTAATATACTAACCGAAAAGAATAACATACTGTAAGACCAGTAGAAAAAAAGAAAAAAAGAAGTAATTATATTAACATTTGATAATATTACTAATTCTAAAATTATATCCTTAGAATAAAATCCCGCTAAAAAAGGTATCCCACATAAAAGCTAAATTAGCAATATTAAAACAAGAAGTGGTTAAAGGTATATTTAAACAAAGCCCCCCTATAGACCGGATATCTGAGAATTTATTATATTATGAATAATAGCCCCAGCACATATAAATAATAAAGCCTTAAATAAAGCATGAGTTAATAAGTGAAAAAAAGCTAAAATAGGAAATCCTATAGATAAAATACTTATTATTAAACCTAATTGACTTAAAGTAGATAAAGCAATAATTTTCTTTAAATCAAACTCAAAATTTGCCCCTAACCCTGATATAAATATTGTTAATCCAGAGATTAATAATAAAAATTGACCCTAAAACAGTATCTGCTAATAATACATTAAATCGAATTAATAAATATACTCCAGCTGTTACTAAAGTAGAAGAATGAACTAAAGCAGATACAGGAGTAGGAGCTGCTATTGCTGCAGGTAACCAAGAAGAAAAAGGAATTTGAGCTCTTTTTGTTATTGCAGCTAATATCACTAATCCACCAATTAATATTATACTAAAATCATTTTTTATTAATTCAATATAAAAAATATAATTTCATCTACCAAAGTTTAACATTCAAGCAATTGCTAATAGCAAAGCAACATCTCCAATTCGATTTGAAAGAGCAGTTAGTATACCAGCATTATAAGATTTTACATTTTGAAAATAAATAACTAAACAATAAGAAACTAAACCTAATCCATCTCAACCTAATAAAATTCTAATTAAATTTGGGCTAATAATTAATAATATTATAGATAATACAAATATAAGAACTAAAATAATAAATCGATTAATATTTTTATCTTCTCTTATATATTCCTTTCTATACAAAATTACTAAAGAAGAAATTAATAAAACAAAAGATATAAATAATAATCTTATTCAATCAAATAATAAAGTTATTAAAATTGAACAAGAATTTAAAGAAACAATTTCAAATTCTAAAAAGTAAGTTAATTCATTTAAAAAAAAATATAAACTAAAAGTAAATAATCTAATTCTAATAGAAATTAAACTAAAAAAACTAATAAAACAAATAGAAATAAAATTCACTATTTAAAGAGAAACTCTCCCATCTTTGACACCACAAATCAATATTTTTATAAACTATTTAAATAAAGTCATAATAGACAAGATTCTCTTTTTAAAATTAATAAATTTAAAGGAAATCAATGTAAAATAACAATAAATATTCTCGAGAGTAGCCTCCAGAATAAGAATATAATCCAGAAAATAACTTCCCATGTTGGCTATAAGCATATAAATATAATGAATAAGCTGCTCTAAAAAAAGATAATAAAGATAAACCAAATATAGAGATTCAAGATCATATAACAATTCTATTTAATAAACTAATTTCCCCTAATAAATTTAGTGTAGGGGGAGCAGCTATATTAGCAGAACTTAATAAAAATCATCATAAGGTTATACTAGGTATAAAATTTATTATACCCTTATTTATTAATAAACTTCGTCTTCCTACTCGTTCATAGGAAATATTAGCTAAACAAAATAATCCTGAAGAACATAATCCATGAGCAATTATTAAAGAATAAGAACCACATAAACCTCAAAAAGTTATAGTTATTAATCCTCCTAATACAATCCCTATATGAGCAACAGAAGAATAAGCAATTAATGCCTTTAGATCTATTTGTCGTAAACATACTAAACTTACTAAAAACCCCCCTATAACACTAATTCCAATTCATAAAAAATTGTACTTTATACCTAGTAAAGGTATAAATATAAACACTCGTAATAAGCCATACCCTCCTAGCTTTAATAAAATTCCAGCTAAAATTATTGACCCAGAAACAGGAGCTTCTACATGAGCCTTAGGCAGTCATAAATGAAAAAAAAATATTGGCATTTTAACTAAAAAGCTAAAATTATACATAAATAAAAATAAAAATTTACTCTTTGAAAAGAAGTAGAAAAAAATATTAAAGTATATCTAGAATTATAAACATAAAAAATTCCCAATAATATAGGTAAAGAAGCTAATATAGTATAAAATAATAAATAAACTCCAGCTTGTAATCGTTCTGGTTGATACCCTCAACCTAAAATTAAAAATAAAGTAGGAATTAGACTTCTTTCAAAAAAAAGATAAAACATAAATAAAGACATTCTTCTAAAAGTTAAATATAATAAAATTAATAAACCTAAAATAATTAATAAAAAAAAGAAGTATGATTATTAGTATAAAATACTGATTCTCTAGATATAATTATTAAGGAACAAATTCATAAACTTAATAAAATTATTCCATAAGAAATTATGTCACATCCAAAACTGTATCTAATATTTATTCAAAAATTTGAATAAAAATTTATAATAATAAATAAAAAAGAAATAAAAAATAATAAATTTTGAACCGTTCAAAATAATTTTTTATATAAACATAAAGGTATTATAAAAATTAATATAAATAAAAATTTTAACATAATAAAATATTAAAAGATTGTATATAATTATTTCCATGAGTACGAATTATTGAAACTAAAATAGATAATCCTAAAGCTCCTTCACAAACTCTAAAAGTTAAAAATATTATTCTAAAATATATTTCTATATTAAAAAAATTTAAGTTATAAATAAAAATAAAATAATCTTAAAACAATATATTCTAATCTTAATAATGTTACTAATAAATGCTTTCGATTAGAAACAAATACTAATCTTCCAATAATAAATAAAAATATAGGTATAATAAAATTTATAATTATAGTCATTAGTTTTAATAATTTAAAAAAAATATTGGTCTTGTAAATCAAAAATAAGAATTTTTCTTTTAAAACTTCAAGAAAAAGAAATCTCTTTTTCATTAATCTCCAAAATTAATATTTTAAATAACTATTTCTTGAAATTTTACAATTTATTATTAATTCTTTTATTTTAATTATAAGATTTATTTTTTTCAAATAAACCATCCCATTATCTATAGGGTTAATATTATTAATTCAAACACTATTAATTTCATTATTAATTGGATTAATAAGAAAAACATTTTGATTTGCTTACATTTTATTTTTAGTATTTTTAGGGGGTATATTAGTTATATTTATTTATGTAACATCACTATCTTCTAATGAAATATTTTCTTTATCAAAAAATATTACTTTATTTTTAGGTTTAATAATTAGATTAACTTTTTTATATATTTTATTATTGATATAAATTATATTTATAATATAAATAATTATGAAATAAACTTATTATCTAATTTTAATATATTCATTAATGAGGATACTTTAAATTTAAATAAATTATATAATTTTTCTACAAATCTAATTACTTTATTTTTAATTAATTATTTATTTTTAACTTTAGTTATTTGTGTAAAAATCACAAATTTTTTTTATGGTCCTTTACGACCTTCTTTTTAATAAACTAATGAATAAACAATTACGTCTAAGTCACCCTTTATTTAAAATTATAAACAACTCTTTAGTTGATTTACCAGCTCCTTCAAATATTTCTAGTTGATGAAACTTTGGTTCATTATTAGGTCTTTGTTTAGGGATTCAAATTGTTACTGGATTATTTTTAGCTATACATTATACTTCTGATGTGACTCTTGCATTTAATAGTGTTGTACATATTTGTCGAGACGTTAATAATGGTTGATTATTACGAACTTTACACGCTAACGGTGCCTCTTTTTTTTTTATTTGTTTATACCTTCATGTAGGACGAGGTATATATTATAATTCATTTGTTTATACTTCTACATGAACAGTAGGTGTATTATTACTATTTTTAACAATAGGGACAGCTTTTATAGGGTATGTTTTACCATGAGGTCAAATATCTTTTTGAGGGGCAACTGTTATTACTAATTTATTATCAGCTATTCCATATCTGGGGACCTATTTAGTTCAATGAGTATGAGGAGGATTTGCTGTTGATAATGCTACTTTAACTCGATTTTTTACAATTCATTTTTTATTACCTTTTATTATTGCTGCAATAACAATAATTCACTTATTATTTTTACACCAAACTGGGTCTAATAATCCTTTAGGGTTAAATAGAAATATTGATAAAATTCCATTCCATCCTTATTTTACTTTTAAGGACATTGTGGGAATTTTTGTATTATTAATATTATTAGTAACATTAACTTTAACTAATCCTTACTTATTAGGAGATCCAGATAATTTTATCCCTGCTAACCCTTTAGTGACTCCCCCCCATATTCAACCTGAATGATATTTTTTATTTGCTTATGCTATTCTACGATCTATTCCTAATAAGTTAGGAGGAGTAATTGCTTTAGTATTATCAATTGCTATTTTATTTATTCTACCTTTTACTCACTTAAGAAAATTCCAAGGACTTCAATTTTATCCTATTAATAAAATTTTATTTTGAATTATAGTTGTTACAATTGTATTATTAACATGAATTGGGGCTAAGCCTGTCGAGGCTCCTTATGTTTTAACTGGTCAATTATTAACAGTTATTTATTTTCTTTATTATCTAATTAATCCTATTGTTCATGCATGATGAGATAAGTTATTAAATTAATTTAGTTTATGAACTTGAATAAGTATATGTTTTGAAAACATAAAATAGAAATTTAATTTTCTATAAACTTTATAAACAATACTAAAATTAATTATTAATTATAAAGAAAAAATAAAAATCTTTAACCCTAAAAAAAATATTAAATAATTTAAAGAAAAAGGTAAAAATCTCTTTCAAGCTAAATATATTAATTTATCGTATCGAAATCGAGGTAAAGTTGCTCGAACTCAAACAAATAAAAATCCTATTATTGTTAATTTAAAAAAAATAAAATTCTAAAAATATCTCCTCCTAAAAATATTATTCTAAATAATATACTCATAAATAAAATTCTTGAATATTCTGCTAAAAAAATTAAAGCAAATCCTCCTCTTCTATATTCAACATTAAACCCAGAACTAATTCAGATTCTCCTTCAGCAAAATCAAAAGGAGTCCGATTAGTTTCAGCTAATGAAGAAGCAAATCAAACTAAAGCTAAAGGAAAATTAATAACTACTAACCATAAATATTTTTGATAAATTATAAAATTTAAAAGATTAAATCCTTCCACTAAAAAAATAAATCTTAATAAAACTAAGGATAATCTAACTTCATAAGAAATTGTTTGAGCTACCGCTCGTAACCCTCCTAGTAAAGCATAATTTGAATTAGAAGATCATCCAGCAATTATAACTGTATAAACCCCAAAACTAGTACAACATAAAAAAAATAATAATCCTAAATTAAAAGTAAATATCTTTATAAAATAAGGTATACATAACCAAATTAATAAAGAAATAAACAGAGAAAAAATAGGAGAAAAATAATAACTTAAATAATTAGAAACAATAGGATAAGTTTGTTCCTTTGAAAATAACTTAATTGCATCACAAAAGGGCTGAGGAATTCCAATTAACCCTACTTTATTTGGGCCTTTTCGAATTTGAGCGTAACCTAAAATTTTTCGTTCTATTAACGTTAAAAAAGCTACTCCTACTAAAACTAAAATTACTAATAATAAACTTCCAACAAAAGATAAAATAATATCAATATAAAACAAGTATTATTTGTAATATTTAATTACATAAATAAATTCTAAATTTATTGCACTAATCTGCCAAAATAATTTAATAAATTAATAATATTCAATTTTTTAAAAATTTATATTTTTTATATTTGGTCCTTTCGTACTAAAATATAATAATTAATTAAAGATAGAAACCAACCTGGCTTAAACCGGTTTGAACTCAGATCATGTAAGAAATTAAAGGTCGAACAGACCTAATTTATTAAGCTTCTACACCTAAAATTATTCTTAATCCAACATCGAGGTCGCAAAATTTTTTATCGATAAGAACTCTACAAAAAAATTACGCTGTTATCCCTAAGGTAATTTAATCTTATAATCACTAATAATGGATCAATTAACCAAAAATCATTGTTAAAAATTAATAAAAGATTGTTAAATTTTATTGTCACCCCAACAAAATACAAAAAGAAATAAAACCTTAATTTTTATTTATAAGTTATAAAATTTTTGTATAAAACTCTATAGGGTCTTCTCGTCTTTTAATTTTATTTCAGCTTTTTTACTAAAAAATTAATTTCTATAAAAATTTTTATGAAACAGTTAATATTTCGTTAAACCATTCATACGAGTTTTCAATTAAAAAACTAATGATTATGCTACCTTTGTACGGTCAAAATACCGCAGCCTTTAAAAAATTAATTCAATGGGCAGGTCAGACTTTATATTAAATTCAAAAAGACATGTTTTTGATAAACAGGCGAATATTATTTTTGCCGAATTATTTATAAAAATCTTAATTAAATTTATATTTTTATTAAATTTATATACTAATTTTATCATTATTTATTAATTTTTTAAATTTTAATTAATATTTAAATAAAAAATTTAAAATTATTACTAAATTATATTTATTTATTTAATAAATTATAACATATTTATTAATAATAACTAATTCTAAGCTTATATTTATTAATTATAATATTTAATTTTTAATACTTTATTTTAAAGCTTATCCCTTAAAATATTTATAATTTTTAATTATTAATTTTAAATCAAATAATAATATAAAAATTATATAAATTAAATTTATTTCTTTAAAAACTAGATATATTAAAGAACGAATAACGTTTCATTTCTAATAATTTATTTTTAATAATTATTCCATATTAACTAACATAAATTATTAGATCTCTTCAAATCGAGAAAAATAAAATTATTATTTTTTATTAGATAAACCCTGATACACAAGGTACAATTAATTAAATTTTCTTTTAAATTTATGTATATTTCAATTTATTTCAATATTCTTTTTCAATACTAATTATTTATAATTAAAATTATTTTTTCTTTAAAAAATACAAAAACTTAAATTTTTAAAATTATTTTTAATAAATAAAATAATAAAACAAACAAAATTAATAAAATTTATTAATCAATTTAATTTGATTTGCACAAATAAATTTTCAATGTAAATGAAAAACTTTACTAATTAAGATTTAAATTGTTAATCTAGAAACACTTTCCAGTACTTCTACTATGTTACGACTTATCTCATTTTAAATAACGAGAGCGACGGGCGATATGTGCATATTTTAGAACTAAAATCAAATAAATTCTATATTTTATTTTACTATCAAATCCACCTTCATTAAAATATTTAAATCTTAAATCCGTTTTTAAATAAATTTATTGTAACTCATTTTTTCTTAACCATAAACTGCACCTTGATCTGACATTTTTATTAATTTATAATTTAGAAAATTTTTTCTTTTTTAAGAGATTCTTATGACGATGGTATACAAATTAAACAAAATTAAGTAAGATTTAATGAGGATTATCAATTATAAAACAAGTTCCTCTGAATAGATTAAAATACCGCCAAATTTATTAAGTTTTAAGATTATAACTATTACTACTCTTTACTTTTTATTTACATTTTTTATAATAGGGTATCTAATCCTAGTTTAATAATAAAATTTCTAAGCTTCAAATATTTTTTTATATAAATATTTTTTAAATTTAAAATTTAACCTAATAAATTTAATTATACATTATTGAAAAAAAAATTAACTTTTAAAAATAAAATTTATTTGTATTTATTGTATAACCGCAGTTGCTGGCACAATTTTTACTAATACTATATAATTTACTAATTCAAAATTTCTTTTATGAATAAAATTAATTACTGAGAATAAAAGTATAATATTTATTATTAAAATAAATATAAAATCTCACAAAAATTTACATGTAAAATAAACTATTTATAAATTTTTTAAGTAAAAATTAAACATTAAAATTTTAACGTATTTTTAACGGGTTATAAATTTTAATTTATAAAAAAATAAATAAAAATATATACTTCTAAAAATTCACTTTTTTTAGATACATTCTCTATTAATAACTGAAATTGGGCAATAGGTCCCTACCCAAAAATATTTTAAGTACAATTATTTACTTAAAATAGTATCAGTAAATTCATAATTGACATTAAATTATTCCTTATTTAATTAATTATAGAATAATTAATTAATTGAATAATAAAAAATCATTATAAATTACTCTAAGTAAATAAAAATCAATTTATAATTTATTACCCCCCTATAATTAATTTTTAAAAATAAAAATTAATTAAATAATAAATAAAAAAAGATTTTTTTACTAAATAAATTTCTATAAAAACTACCCCCCCATAATTAAACTAAAATAGAATAATTAAAATAGTTAAAATTTCATTTATATTAAATATTAGTTGTGGTTTAAGATATCTCCCCCTAAAATAACCGACCCAAACAACCTATTCATTTAAGAATCTAATAAACGAACTCACTAAAAAACCATATGAATACGTCTATTCATAGTTTATTTTTTTTTAACTTTACGTTTAAGACTAGTTAGCAAAAAGT
Source organism: Russula emetica (assembly GCA_015178925.1). NCBI lineage: Eukaryota > Fungi > Basidiomycota > Agaricomycetes > Russulales > Russulaceae > Russula > Russula emetica. Next base: position 15,921 of record WHVC01000334.1, on the reverse strand, counting down.
ATGGATCAAAACCGATTTTTGCATTTAAAGAAAAAAAAAAAAAAAATAAGCTCGTTTCCATGTACTTTTTTTTTTTTTAAAATTTTTTAAAAAAAATTTTTTTTTTATTTTTAAAATTTTTTTAATTTTCAAATTTTTCAAATTGAATAGAAATCATTTATACCCCAAAATAAATTTTTACGCGCTTCATTTTAACATTTACAGATAATTATCTATTTACCTTATCTCCCCCTAAAATAATTGATTCAAATAATTTCTATTGAAAAAACTTATAGATTAGATGATTTCTATTTTTATACACGGGTATATATTTATAATATATATATAAAAATTTAATATAAATATATATAATTTTTTAAATCCTTAATAAAAATAAATATGTAATAAATTTATTATATATGTTATTCTATATCTATATAAATAGTACTATTACAAGTATTAAAATATGATCTATTCAATTTCTAAAAAAAACAAGTATAAGGCAAATATACCTATAAATATTATCCTACTATTTAATAAAGCCCTTATTTATAATACCGATATATATTTCTTAAGATATAAAAGATTTTATATAATATTAAATTATCAATATCTGTTTACTATTATGGCCACAAATTATATATATTAATAATAAAATTTTATTTAATATATATATATATATAGCATAGAAAATTATCAAAAAATTCTATATTCTTAGACCGTGCTTACAACTATTTTATTTTAATATACAAAAAAAATGAATTGCCTGATTAAAGGATTATCTTGATAGGATAAATAATATGATTATTTTCATATTCATTATTACCGAAAAATGTATCTGTTCCTTATAATTAATAGAATTAAACTATTGCCAAAAATATCAAAAATTTTTATGCGTCATACACCAAATTATAAAAAGATAAGCTAAATAAAGCTTTTAGGTTCATACCCTGACTATAAAGATTAATCTTTTCTTTTTAATGTTTAAAAATTCATCTAAATTTATCTTTTTATTTTCAATAATATTAGGAACTCTAATTTCAATTTCATCTAATTCATGATTAGGTGTCTGAATAGGATTAGAAATTAATTTATTGTCATTTATTCCATTGATAATAAATACTAATAATTTAATATCAACAGAAGCTTCTTTAAAATATTTTTTAACACAAGCTTTTGCTTCTTCTTTACTATTATTTTCAATAATTTTATTCATAATTTTTAATAATATAAATTTTCAATTAAATTTTTATTCTTTTTATAACTTTTTAATTTTTATTCCTTTATTAATCAAAAGTGGGATTTCCCCCTTCCACTTTTGATTTCCTAATGTTATAGAAGGAATTAATTGGTTATCAGGATTATTATTAATAACATGACAAAAAATTGCCCCTTTATTAATTATTTCTTATTTAACAATTTTTAATTTTTACATTATTTTTATTATCCTTTCTGTATTTATAGGAGCTTTAGGAGGACTAAATCAAACTTCAATTCGTAAAATTATGGCTTTTTCTTCTATTAACCATCTTGGTTGAATACTAACTGCAATAATATTTAATGAATACCTTTGATTTTTTTATTTTATCCTTTATTCTTTTATTTCTATTGGATTAATTCTATTATTCCATCAATTTAAATTATTTTTTATTAACCAATTATTTAATTTATATGCTCATTCATTTATTTTAAAATTTGCATTTATAATTTCTTTTTTATCTTTAGCGGGATTACCCCCCTTTTTAGGATTCTTACCAAAATGATTAGTAATTCAATCTTTAATAAATGTAAATCAATATGCTTTAATTATATTTATAATTTTAATATCTTTAATCACAATATACTTTTATCTACGAATTTGTTATTCAACATTTATACTTAATTATACTGAAATAATTTTTAATCAAAAATTCTTTATTCAAAAAAATATTTATTTAAATATTTTATTTTTTTCATTTTCTTCAATTTCTGGGTTATTAATTTTTATTCATTTAATTTATAATTTCTATTAATTTTAATCGTGAAGACTTTAAGTTAAATAAACTATTAACCTTCAAAGCTAAACATATAAGATTAAATCTTTTAAGTCTTAGTAAATTTTTACACCTTCAGATTTGCAATCTAAAATCATTTTTTGAATATAAAACCTGATTAAAAAGAATTTTATTTCTTATAGATAAATTTACAATTTATTGCCTAACTTCAGCCATTTAATCTTTGCGACAATGATTATTTTCTACAAACCACAAAGATATTGGAATTCTTTATTTTATTTTTGGAATTTGATCTGGAATAGTAGGTACTTCCTTAAGAGTTATTATTCGAACTGAACTTGGTCACCCAGGAGCTTTAATTGGAAATGACCAAATTTATAACGTAGTTGTTACTGCTCATGCTTTTATTATAATTTTTTTCATAGTTATACCTATTATAATTGGAGGATTTGGAAATTGATTAGTCCCACTAATATTAGGAGCCCCCGATATAGCTTTCCCACGAATAAATAATATAAGATTTTGACTTTTACCTCCTTCTTTAACTTTATTACTTTCAAGTAGTTTAGTTGAAGCAGGGGCTGGGACAGGATGGACAGTGTACCCCCCACTTTCGTCTACTATTGCCCATGCTGGATCTTCAGTTGATTTAGCAATTTTTTCATTACACCTTGCTGGTATTTCATCAATTTTAGGAGCTATTAATTTTATTACTACAATTATTAATATACGAGCTCCTGGAATAACATTTGACCGATTACCATTATTTGTTTGATCTGTTTTAATTACAGCTGTATTATTACTATTATCATTACCAGTTTTAGCTGGAGCAATTACTATGCTACTTACTGATCGTAATTTAAATACTTCATTCTTCGATCCTGCTGGAGGAGGAGACCCAATTTTATATCAACATTTATTTTGATTCTTTGGGCATCCTGAAGTTTATATTTTAATTTTACCAGGGTTTGGAATAATTTCTCATATTATTAATAGTAATAGAGGTAAAAAGGAAACTTTTGGATCTTTAGGAATAATTTATGCTATATTAACAATTGGTTTACTTGGATTTATTGTATGAGCTCACCACATGTTTACTGTTGGAATAGACGTAGACACTCGAGCTTACTTCACATCTGCTACTATAATTATTGCTGTTCCTACAGGAATTAAAATTTTTAGTTGATTAGCTACTTTACATGGAACTCAATTCACATATTCAGCTTCACTTTTATGATCTTTAGGATTTGTATTCCTTTTTACAGTTGGAGGATTAACAGGAGTAGTTCTTGCTAACTCTTCTATTGATATTGTTCTACATGATACATATTATGTAGTTGCTCACTTCCATTATGTATTATCTATAGGAGCTGTATTTGCTATTATAGCAGGATTTATTTATTGATACCCTTTATTTACAGGACTTTCAATAAGAGAAACATTACTAAAGATACAATTTTCTATTATATTTGTAGGGGTAAATTTAACTTTTTTCCCTCAACATTTTTTAGGATTAGCAGGAATACCCCGACGATACTCAGATTACCCTGATTCTTACACAGCTTGAAATATTGTATCTTCAATTGGATCTATAATCTCTTTTATTGGAATTATTATATTTATTTATATTATTTGAGAAAGTATAGTGACAAACCGAAATATTCTTTATTCAACTCAATTAAATTCTTCTATTGAATGATTCCAAGAAAATCCTCCTGCTGAACATAGTTTTAATGAATTACCTATATTAACTAATTTTTAATGTGGCAGAATAGTGCGATGAATTTAAGCTTCATATATAAAGAATTTCCCTTTCATTAAAATTATTAATGGCAACATGAACTAATTTAAGTTTACAAGATAGAGCATCCCCATTAATAGAACAATTAATTTTTTTTCATGATCATACATTATTAATTTTAATTATAATTACTGTATTAGTTTCATACTTAATAACTATGTTATTTTTTAATACATTCACTAACCGATACTTACTTTCAGGTCAATTAATTGAAATTATTTGAACAATTATTCCTGCAGTAATTCTTATATTTATTGCTTTACCTTCTTTACGACTTTTATATTTATTAGATGAAGTAAATGACCCTTCTATTACATTAAAGACTATTGGACATCAATGATATTGAAGTTATGAATATTCTGATTTTTTAAATATTGAATTTGATTCTTATATAATTCCTACAAATGAACTTGCTACAGATGGATTTCGACTTCTAGATGTTGATAATCGAGTAGTTTTACCTGTTAATTCTCAAATTCGAATTTTAGTATCAGCCGCAGATGTTATCCATTCATGAACTGTTCCAGCATTAGGAGTTAAAATTGATGGAACTCCTGGACGATTAAACCAAACTAATTTTTTAATTAATCGACCTGGGTTATTCTATGGTCAATGTTCAGAAATTTGTGGTGCAAATCATAGTTTTATACCTATTGTTATTGAAAGCACAAATATAAATTATTTTATTAGATGAATTAAAAATTTTTAATTTATCATTAGATGACTGAAAGCAAGTACTGGTCTCTTAAACCATTTTATAGTAATGTAGCACTTACTTCTAATGAACTAAAAAATTAGTTAAATGTATAACATTAGTATGTCAAACTAAAATTATTAAGTTATTAATATTTTTTGATTCCACAAATAGCCCCTATCAATTGATTAAGCTTATTTATTTTTTTTACTGTAATTTATTTAATTTTTAATATTTTAAATTATTATAATTATTTTTTGATTTATCCTTCAAAAAAATCTTCATCTTCTAATAAAAATAATACTACTAATTCATTAAATTGAAAATGATAACAAATTTATTTTCTGTTTTCGACCCTTCTACTAGTATCATAAATTTATCATTAAATTGATTAAGTACATTTATTGGTTTATTACTAATTCCTTCTCTATATTGAATTATACCTTCTCGACATAATATTATCTGAAATAATATTTTATTAACATTACATAAGGAATTTAATACTTTATTAGGTACAACTGGTCATAAGGGGAGTACTTTACTATTTATTTCTTTATTCTCAATTATTTTATTTAATAATTTCATTGGATTATTCCCTTATATTTTCACTAGTACTAGTCACTTAACTCTTTCTTTATCTTTAGCTCTTCCTTTATGATTAAGTTTTATATTATATGGATGAATTAATCATACACAACATATATTTGCTCATTTAGTACCTCAAGGAACTCCATCTGCTTTAATACCTTTCATGGTATGTATTGAAACAATTAGAAATGTAATTCGACCAGGGACTTTAGCTGTTCGATTAACTGCTAATATAATTGCAGGACATTTACTATTAACTCTTTTAGGTAACACAGGACCTAATTTAATAACAGCAATGGTAACTATTTTATTAGTTGTTCAAATTGCTTTATTAGTATTAGAAGCTGCTGTTGCTGTAATTCAATCTTATGTATTTGCAGTTTTAAGAACTTTATACTCTAGAGAAGTAAATTAATGTCAACACACTCAAATCACCCCTTTCATTTAGTAGATTATAGCCCATGACCATTAACAGGAGCTATTAGAACAATAACTTTAACAGCAGGAATTGTAAAATGATTTCACCAATTTGATATATCTTTATTAATCTTAGGATTAATTATTACTCTATTAACAATATATCAATGATGACGAGATGTCTCACGAGAAGGAACATTCCAAGGACTTCATACTTATAATGTTACAATTGGACTACGATGAGGAATAATTCTTTTTATTGTTTCAGAAGTTTTCTTTTTTTTATCTTTTTTCTGAGGATTCTTCCATAGAAGTCTTTCTCCCTCAATTGAATTAGGAATAAATTGACCTCCAGCTGGAATTGAACCATTTAATCCTTTTATAATTCCTTTATTAAATACAGCTATTCTTCTTTCTTCAGGAGTTTCAGTTACTTGAGCTCACCACAGATTAATAGAAAATAACTATACACAAACTGTACAAGGGTTATTCTTTACAGTTTTATTAGGGATTTATTTTTCAATATTACAAGCATATGAATATATTGAATCTCCATTTACTATTGCAGACTCAATTTATGGATCTTCATTTTTTATAGCAACTGGATTTCATGGATTACATGTTTTAATTGGAACAACTTTTTTACTAATTTGTTTAATTCGACACATAAATTTCCATTTCTCAGCTAATCATCACTTTGGGTTTGAAGCTGCTGCTTGATACTGACATTTTGTTGATGTAGTATGATTGTTTTTATATATTTTTATTTACTGATGAGGTAGATAATTAATTTATATAGTATATAAGTATATATGACTTCCAATCATAAGGATTAAATTTAATTTAATATAAATAATTCTTTCTATTATTTTTATATCTTCTATTATTTTAATTATTTCAATTATTACTATAAGTTTAGCTTCTATTTTATCAAAAAAATCTTATATAGACCGAGAAAAGTGTTCTCCTTTTGAATGTGGATTTGATCCTAAAAGATCATCTCGAATTCCTTTTTCCTTACGATTTTTCTTAATTACTATTATTTTTTTAATTTTTGATGTAGAAATCGTTTTACTAATACCAATAATTGTAATTATAAAATTTTCAAATTTATTAATTTGATCTTTTACTAGAATTTTTTTCATTATCATTTTATTAATTGGGTTATACCATGAATGACACCAAGGAGCTTTAGAATGATCTAATTAGGGTTATAGTTAAATTAACATCTGATTTGCATTCAGAAAATATTGAATAATTCAATTTTCCTTGTATAATAAATATGAAGCGATTTATTGCAATTAGTTTCGACCTAATCTTAGGTATTATCTACCCTTATTTTATTAATTGAAACCAAAAAGAGGTATATTACTGTTAATAATAAAATTGAATAATTTATTCCAATTAAGGAAATATGATGTTCAAATAAAAGCTGCTAACTTTTATATTTAATGGTTAAATTCCATTTATATTTCTATTTATATAGTTTAAGTTAAAACCTTACATTTTCACTGTAAAAATAAAATTATGTTTTTATAAATTACTAATTTTTATTATTAATAAACAAATAATAATAATAATAATAATAATAATAAAAGTAATAATAATAACAATAATAATAATAATAATAATAATAATAATAATAATAATAATAATATAAAATTATATAATTTTTATATAAAATATTATTAAAAAATTATTTGAATCAATTATTTTAGGGGGAGATAATAAAATTATTTACCTTTAAAAAAAATATTTTAACTATTAAATTTATATTAAAAAATTAAAAAGGGGTATAAATAACGTCATCAATACTTAATTTAATTATTATCTAAAGATAAATATATCTCCTTAATATCTTCAATATTATGCTCTAATTTATAAGCTATTTAAATTTATTAAATTAAATTTAATCTTAATAAGACTAATATTCATAATAAAAATCTTAATAAATAAATTTTTAAATGATTATTTTGGAATTTTTGAATAATCTTAGTAAGAGAAGTTAATGAGTTATAAAGAGCTTGTCCCCCAATAAATTCTCTTCATCCTTGGTCTATTCTTTTAATTCTTATAGCCCCTAAATCTAAAGGATATTTTACAATCCCAACAGTTGATAATGAAGGTATAAATCATATAGACCCAGCAAAAGTAACAAAAGAATTATAATGTAAAGCCTTGTTAAAAGTAAATAAAGAAACATTAGAAATAATATATCCAGTTAATCCTCCAGTAATACAAACAAATAAAGTTAATAACTTTAAATGCATAGGTAAACAAATTATATAACAAGTAGGAAATATTAATCATCTCAATACACTTCCTATAATAATAGATATAAATATCAGAACTAGTATACCCTTTAATATTACTCATCCTTCATCATTAATTGGATGAAGAGACATTCTATTAAAATTACCAGTTATTGTGTAATATACTAACCGAAAAGAATAACATACTGTAAGACCAGTAGAAAAAAAGAAAAAAAAGAAAGTAATTATATTAACATTTGATAATATTACTAATTCTAAAATTATATCCTTAGAATAAAATCCCGCTAAAAAAGGTATCCCACATAAAGCTAAATTAGCAATATTAAAACAAGAAGTGGTTAAAGGTATATTTAAACAAAGCCCCCCTATAGACCGGATATCTTGAGAATTTATTATATTATGAATAATAGCCCCAGCACATATAAATAATAAAGCCTTAAATAAAGCATGAGTTAATAAGTGAAAAAAAGCTAAAATAGGAAATCCTATAGATAAAATACTTATTATTAAACCTAATTGACTTAAAGTAGATAAAGCAATAATTTTCTTTAAATCAAACTCAAAATTTGCCCCTAACCCTGATATAAATATTGTTAATCCAGAGATTAATAATAAAAATTGACCTAAAACAGTATCTGCTAATAATACATTAAATCGAATTAATAAGTATACTCCAGCTGTTACTAAAGTAGAAGAATGAACTAAAGCAGATACAGGAGTAGGAGCTGCTATTGCTGCAGGTAACCAAGAAGAAAAAGGAATTTGAGCTCTTTTTGTTATTGCAGCTAATATCACTAATCCACCAATTAATATTATACTAAAATCATTTTTTATTAATTCAATATAAAAAATATAATTTCATCTACCAAAGTTTAACATTCAAGCAATTGCTAATAGCAAAGCAACATCTCCAATTCGATTTGAAAGAGCAGTTAGTATACCAGCATTATAAGATTTTACATTTTGAAAATAAATAACTAAACAATAAGAAACTAAACCTAATCCATCTCAACCTAATAAAATTCTAATTAAATTTGGGCTAATAATTAATAATATTATAGATAATACAAATATAAGAACTAAAATAATAAATCGATTAATATTTTTATCTTCTCTTATATATTCCTTTCTATACAAAATTACTAAAGAAGAAATTAATAAAACAAAAGATATAAATAATAATCTTATTCAATCAAATAATAAAGTTATTAAAATTGAACAAGAATTTAAAGAAACAATTTCAAATTCTAAAAAGTAAGTTAATTCATTTAAAAAAAAATATAAACTAAAAGTAAATAATCTAATTCTAATAGAAATTAAACTAAAAAAACTAATAAAACAAATAGAAATAAAATTCACTATTTAAAGAGAAACTCTCCCATCTTTGACACCACAAATCAATATTTTTATAAACTATTTAAATAAAGTCATAATAGACAAGATTCTCTTTTTAAAATTAATAAATTTAAAGGAAATCAATGTAAAAATAACAATAAATATTCTCGAGAGTAGCCTCCAGAATAAGAATATAATCCAGAAAATAACTTCCCATGTTGGCTATAAGCATATAAATATAATGAATAAGCTGCTCTAAAAAAGATAATAAAGATAAACCAAATATAGAGATTCAAGATCATATAACAATTCTATTTAATAAACTAATTTCCCCTAATAAATTTAGTGTAGGGGGAGCAGCTATATTAGCAGAACTTAATAAAAATCATCATAAGGTTATACTAGGTATAAAATTTATTATACCCTTATTTATTAATAAACTTCGTCTTCCTACTCGTTCATAGGAAATATTAGCTAAACAAAATAATCCTGAAGAACATAATCCATGAGCAATTATTAAAGAATAAGAACCACATAAACCTCAAAAAGTTATAGTTATTAATCCTCCTAATACAATCCCTATATGAGCAACAGAAGAATAAGCAATTAATGCCTTTAGATCTATTTGTCGTAAACATACTAAACTTACTAAAAACCCCCCTATAACACTAATTCCAATTCATAAAAAATTGTACTTTATACCTAGTAAAGGTATAAATATAAACACTCGTAATAAGCCATACCCTCCTAGCTTTAATAAAATTCCAGCTAAAATTATTGACCCAGAAACAGGAGCTTCTACATGAGCCTTAGGCAGTCATAAATGAAAAAAAAATATTGGCATTTTAACTAAAAAAGCTAAAATTATACATAAATAAAAATAAAAATTTACTCTTTGAAAAGAAGTAGAAAAAAATATTAAAGTATATCTAGAATTATAAACATAAAAAATTCCCAATAATATAGGTAAAGAAGCTAATATAGTATAAAATAATAAATAAACTCCAGCTTGTAATCGTTCTGGTTGATACCCTCAACCTAAAATTAAAAATAAAGTAGGAATTAGACTTCTTTCAAAAAAAAGATAAAACATAAATAAAGACATTCTTCTAAAAGTTAAATATAATAAAATTAATAAACCTAAAATAATTAATAAAAAAAAAGAAGTATGATTATTAGTATAAAATACTGATTCTCTAGATATAATTATTAAGGAACAAATTCATAAACTTAATAAAATTATTCCATAAGAAATTATGTCACATCCAAAACTGTATCTAATATTTATTCAAAAATTTGAATAAAAATTTATAATAATAAATAAAAAAGAAATAAAAATAATAAATTTTGAACCGTTCAAAATAATTTTTTATATAAACATAAAGGTATTATAAAAATTAATATAAATAAAAATTTTAACATAATAAAATATTAAAAGATTGTATATAATTATTTCCATGAGTACGAATTATTGAAACTAAAATAGATAATCCTAAAGCTCCTTCACAAACTCTAAAAGTTAAAATATTATTCTAAAATATATTTCTATATTAAAAAAATTTAATATTATAAATAAAAATAAAAATAATCTTAAAACAATATATTCTAATCTTAATAATGTACTAATAAATGCTTTCGATTAGAAACAAATACTAATCTTCCAATAATAAATAAAATATAGGTATAATAAAATTTATAATTATAGTCATTAGTTTTAATAATTTAAAAAAAATATTGGTCTTGTAAATCAAAAATAAGAATTTTTCTTTTAAAACTTCAAGAAAAAAGAAATCTCTTTTTCATTAATCTCCAAAATTAATATTTTAAATAAAACTATTTCTTGAAATTTTACAATTTATTATTAATTCTTTTATTTTAATTATAAGATTTATTTTTTTTCAAATAAACCATCCATTATCTATAGGGTTAATATTATTAATTCAAACACTATTAATTTCATTATTAATTGGATTAATAAGAAAAACATTTTGATTTGCTTACATTTTATTTTTAGTATTTTTAGGGGGTATATTAGTTATATTTATTTATGTAACATCACTATCTTCTAATGAAATATTTTCTTTATCAAAAATATTACTTTATTTTTAGGTTTAATAATTAGATTAACTTTTTTATATATTTTATTATTGATATAAATTATATTATAATATAAATAATTATGAAATAAACTTATTATCTAATTTTAATATATTCATTAATGAGGATACTTTAAATTTAAATAAATTATATAATTTTTCTACAAATCTAATTACTTTATTTTTAATTAATTATTTATTTTTAACTTTAGTTATTTGTGTAAAAATCACAAATTTTTTTATGGTCCTTTACGACCTTCTTTTTAATAAACTAATGAATAAACAATTACGTCTAAGTCACCCTTTATTTAAAATTATAAACAACTCTTTAGTTGATTTACCAGCTCCTTCAAATATTTCTAGTTGATGAAACTTTGGTTCATTATTAGGTCTTTGTTTAGGGATTCAAATTGTACTGGATTATTTTTAGCTATACATTATACTTCTGATGTGACTCTTGCATTTAATAGTGTTGTACATATTTGTCGAGGACGTTAATAATGGTTGATTATTACGAACTTTACACGCTAACGGTGCCTCTTTTTTTTTTTATTTGTTTATACCTTCATGTAGGACGAGGTATATATTATAATTCATTTGTTATACTTCTACATGAACAGTAGGTGTATTATTACTATTTTTAACAATAGGGACAGCTTTTATAGGGTATGTTTTACCATGAGGTCAAATATCTTTTTGAGGGGCAACTGTTATTACTAATTTATTATCAGCTATTCCATATCTGGGGACCTATTTAGTTCAATGAGTATGAGGAGGATTTGCTGTTGATAATGCTACTTTAACTCGATTTTTTACAATTCATTTTTTATTACCTTTTATTATTGCTGCAATAACAATAATTCACTTATTATTTTTACACCAAACTGGGTCTAATAATCCTTTAGGGTTAAATAGAAATATTGATAAAATTCCATTCCATCCTTATTTTACTTTTAAGGACATTGTGGGAATTTTTGTATTATTAATATTATTAGTAACATTAACTTTAACTAATCCTTACTTATTAGGAGATCCAGATAATTTTATCCCTGCTAACCCTTTAGTGACTCCCCCCCATATTCAACCTGAATGATATTTTTTATTTGCTTATGCTATTCTACGATCTATTCCTAATAAGTTAGGAGGAGTAATTGCTTTAGTATTATCAATTGCTATTTTATTTATTCTACCTTTTACTCACTTAAGAAAATTCCAAGGACTTCAATTTTATCCTATTAATAAAATTTTATTTTGAATTATAGTTGTTACAATTGTATTATTAACATGAATTGGGGCTAAGCCTGTCGAGGCTCCTTATGTTTTAACTGGTCAATTATTAACAGTTATTTATTTTCTTTATTATCTAATTAATCCTATTGTTCATGCATGATGAGATAAGTTATTAAATTAATTTAGTTTATGAACTTGAATAAGTATATGTTTTGAAAACATAAAATAGAAATTTAATTTTCTATAAACTTTATAAACAATACTAAAATTAATTATTAATTATAAAGAAAAAATAAAAATCTTTAACCCTAAAAAAAATATTAAATAATTTAAAGAAAAAGGTAAAAATCTCTTTCAAGCTAAATATATTAATTTATCGTATCGAAATCGAGGTAAAGTTGCTCGAACTCAAACAAATAAAAATCCTATTATTGTTAATTTAAAAAAAAATAAAATTCTAAAAATATCTCCTCCTAAAAATATTATTCTAAATAATATACTCATAAATAAAATTCTTGAATATTCTGCTAAAAAAATTAAAGCAAATCCTCCTCTTCTATATTCAACATTAAACCCAGAAACTAATTCAGATTCTCCTTCAGCAAAATCAAAAGGAGTCCGATTAGTTTCAGCTAATGAAGAAGCAAATCAAACTAAAGCTAAAGGAAAATTAATAACTACTAACCATAAATATTTTTGATAAATTATAAAATTTAAAAGATTAAATCCTTCCACTAAAAAAATAAATCTTAATAAAACTAAGGATAATCTAACTTCATAAGAAATTGTTTGAGCTACCGCTCGTAACCCTCCTAGTAAAGCATAATTTGAATTAGAAGATCATCCAGCAATTATAACTGTATAAACCCCAAAACTAGTACAACATAAAAAAAATAATAATCCTAAATTAAAAGTAAATATCTTTATAAAATAAGGTATACATAACCAAATTAATAAAGAAATAAACAGAGAAAAAATAGGAGAAAAATAATAACTTAAATAATTAGAAACAATAGGATAAGTTTGTTCCTTTGAAAATAACTTAATTGCATCACAAAAGGGCTGAGGAATTCCAATTAACCCTACTTTATTTGGGCCTTTTCGAATTTGAGCGTAACCTAAAATTTTTCGTTCTATTAACGTTAAAAAAGCTACTCCTACTAAAACTAAAATTACTAATAATAAACTTCCAACAAAAGATAAAATAATATCAATATAAAACAAGTATTATTTGTAATATTTAATTACATAAATAAATTCTAAATTTATTGCACTAATCTGCCAAAATAATTTAATAAATTAATAATATTCAATTTTTTAAAAATTTATATTTTTTATATTTGGTCCTTTCGTACTAAAATATAATAATTAATTAAAGATAGAAACCAACCTGGCTTAAACCGGTTTGAACTCAGATCATGTAAGAAATTAAAGGTCGAACAGACCTAATTTATTAAGCTTCTACACCTAAAATTATTCTTAATCCAACATCGAGGTCGCAAAATTTTTTATCGATAAGAACTCTACAAAAAAATTACGCTGTTATCCCTAAGGTAATTTAATCTTATAATCACTAATAATGGATCAATTAACCAAAAATCATTGTTAAAAATTAATAAAAGATTGTTAAATTTTATTGTCACCCCAACAAAATACAAAAAGAAATAAAACCTTAATTTTTATTTATAAGTTATAAAATTTTTGTATAAAACTCTATAGGGTCTTCTCGTCTTTTAATTTTATTTCAGCTTTTTTACTAAAAAATTAATTTCTATAAAAATTTTTATGAAACAGTTAATATTTCGTTAAACCATTCATACGAGTTTTCAATTAAAAAACTAATGATTATGCTACCTTTGTACGGTCAAAATACCGCAGCCTTTAAAAAATTAATTCAATGGGCAGGTCAGACTTTATATTAAATTCAAAAAGACATGTTTTTGATAAACAGGCGAATATTATTTTTGCCGAATTATTTATAAAAATCTTAATTAAATTTATATTTTTATTAAATTTATATACTAATTTTATCATTATTTATTAATTTTTTAAATTTTAATTAATATTTAAATAAAAAATTTAAAATTATTACTAAATTATATTTATTTATTTAATAAATTATAACATATTTATTAATAATAACTAATTCTAAGCTTATATTTATTAATTATAATATTTAATTTTTAATACTTTATTTTAAAGCTTATCCCTTAAAATATTTATAATTTTTAATTATTAATTTTAAATCAAATAATAATATAAAAATTATATAAATTAAATTTATTTCTTTAAAAACTAGATATATTAAAGAACGAATAACGTTTCATTTCTAATAATTTATTTTTAATAATTATTCCATATTAACTAACATAAATTATTAGATCTCTTCAAATCGAGAAAAATAAAATTATTATTTTTTATTAGATAAACCCTGATACACAAGGTACAATTAATTAAATTTTCTTTTAAATTTATGTATATTTCAATTTATTTCAATATTCTTTTTCAATACTAATTATTTATAATTAAAATTATTTTTTCTTTAAAAAATACAAAAACTTAAATTTTTAAAATTATTTTTAATAAATAAAATAATAAAACAAACAAAATTAATAAAATTTATTAATCAATTTAATTTGATTTGCACAAATAAATTTTCAATGTAAATGAAAAACTTTACTAATTAAGATTTAAATTGTTAATCTAGAAACACTTTCCAGTACTTCTACTATGTTACGACTTATCTCATTTTAAATAACGAGAGCGACGGGCGATATGTGCATATTTTAGAACTAAAATCAAATAAATTCTATATTTTATTTTACTATCAAATCCACCTTCATTAAAATATTTAAATCTTAAATCCGTTTTTAAATAAATTTATTGTAACTCATTTTTCTTAACCATAAACTGCACCTTGATCTGACATTTTTATTAATTTATAATTTAGAAATTTTTTCTTTTTTAAGAGATTCTTATGACGATGGTATACAAATTAAACAAAATTAAGTAAGATTTAATGAGGATTATCAATTATAAAACAAGTTCCTCTGAATAGATTAAAATACCGCCAAATTTATTAAGTTTTAAGATTATAACTATTACTACTCTTTACTTTTATTTACATTTTTTATAATAGGGTATCTAATCCTAGTTTAAATAAAATTTCTAAGCTTCAAATATTTTTTATATAAATATTTTTTAAATTTAAAATTTAACCTAATAAATTTAATTATACATTATTGAAAAAAAAATTAACTTTTAAAAAAATTTATTTGTATTTATTGTATAACCGCAGTTGCTGGCACAATTTTTACTAATACTATATAATTTACTAATTCAAAATTTCTTTTATGAATAAAATTAATTACTGAGAATAAAAGTATAATATTTATTATTAAAATAATATAAAATCTCACAAAAATTTACATGTAAAATAAACTATTTATAAATTTTTTAAGTAAAAATTAAACATTAAAATTTTAACGTATTTTTAACGGGTTATAAATTTTAA
>WHVC01000333.1:0-25014 GCA_015178925.1 Russula emetica | reverse complement strand
ATGCGCGACTGTGAGGCGAAGCAATGAAAGAGGCGTAGTGGATGATTAGATCATACTTGGATATATAGTAGCAGGCTCCATGAAGGGCAACGGAACGAGGTTTAGTAGCAAATGTAGTAAAGTCAAAGGTCAAGTTGCTAGAATCCGTTGAAATATAGGAGATGAACGATAGTATATCCAACGAAAAGCTGATTAATATGCAAAGCAATGCGCGTGTGTGGTATAGAATGAGTCGACAGGTGCGTTGCAAAATGAACTCAGAACGATGAAATAGAACAATGGCTGTTGATGAGGAACATCTGGTGATTTCAAGGAGAGTTTCGCCCGCTTGTGTCAACAGACGTTCGACTACGCACAAAGAAACGAAGAAGGCACGTCATGTCTGAGGTAAAAGGGAGTTACGGTGTTCTAACTCACTAGAGAGTAGATGTTTGCTGTAAGCACTAGAATACCTCCGCATGCTAACCAACTGAGGTTTGATCCGGCTGATCAATTCGTGCTTCTGCTCCTGGTCTGCAACAGAAACAGCACGTTGCAAAACATAATCTCACGGTAACGAGTAAGCGGACAGGCAGTCAAGGGATGGTCAGGGATGGCTTACTCGCATACTGGTCCTTCATCATGGTGGCGATGGTACTGACCCCATCTTGTTTGGATGTCATCATTTCTTGTATGAGAGCTCGACGACTTTCAGGGTCAGGTCCGTGAGGAGAGCCTTCTCACAGACGTTCGACGCGAATTTGTGACGAGACATATGGAGCATTTGGCCTCGAAGCTTGGATATAACAAGCGCTCTATCATGCTGCTTGCCGTATTCGAGAACATACTGTACGACATAGTTCTGTAAAGCAAATGAGTCACCAGTAAGAGCTTAAGAGCTGGCATAAACATCCGACGCACCCCAAACTGATCTTGCATGAGGTTGATAATGTACTTATGGAGTTCATCCATGAGCGGCCTAGTCTGTTCCTCACTCAAGTGTTCGAAACATCTTTGGAGAACGCGACAGCCATAAGGATGGGTTGAAAGTTCGAAAACGCTGCCCTTGAAAGCTGGAATGAAACTCAGACGCTCAGCGGGTACACGCTCGATGAGTTTTTGCACGACCTGGCTTTACGATCAGATAGAGGTAAGGACATCGTATATAATGCAAGACCAACATGGTTGCCATTTGCGTCTTTGACGCATTTAAGCACATGCGGTTCCAATTCTTTCACTATTGCAACTTGTTGCTCGGGTAGAATATATTCGATTGCCTGTAGCGCGATGAGAAGCCAAGATGACACACTAGATAATAATGTCACCTTTTGAACGACGCGACATGCATACATTTGCACGGATAACTGTGCGATATGCGGCTCGATCGCATTGGCCAATATCGTCTTGTGGACTTGAGTACCGTGTTCGAAGAGCTTTTGGATGACCTAATGACGAAGTCAGAAAACTAATATAATGTGAGGGTGCGATCGACTGACATAGTTGCCGAATACATCTTGAACAAGCTGTAATGTATTGTCCGGAACGATCTCATCAAAAATCATTTGCTTCTCTTCGCTTGAAGCACTTTCAATCTTTTGTTGAATAAATCGTGAACCATGCTGGTCACCGCTAAACTCCACGATATGACCATAAATGTCCTATCGGATAGTATGAAGATGAAATTCAAACAAATGTATGATGATAGAGGCACTAACGCAAAGTTCCCACTTGCGGGACCGATTAGTGCGGAATTCTTCTAATATCGGACTACGAAGCGCGATCGCGTCACCTCCCGGCGGCGGGAAAATTGAGCGCCTTGATTATAGAAGTGCATCGTGTGTGGACCAAGATTGCCGTAAATAGCACCTGGGGTCCCTGGATGGACTCCCGGATGAGGGGTACCATACTCTACATGCGCTGCATACAGATGCGGAGAACTGGTATACTGGTGGGGAGATGGTGGCGACCTCATGGTACCATAGCCTAACCCATGCGGAGGAATCTGTCGGAAACAACGTGTTTAACCAAGCATCGCGACAAAGTACAGGAGAAAAATAAGCGCACTTGTATATCTCTTTTATGGTCACCTACTATTGGTGGCACGTGAACAGTAATGTGAGGGGAAAGCAACGGAGAATGACTAGGATGATATAAGGTTTGGTTGCGAAGGGATAATAGAACTGAGAACCGGGAGGGTCTTGAAGGACCCGAAAGTCATAAAACATGCCGTGCTGCTACCCAAAACCATCTTAGTTCGCGTTATAATAACACGACGTAAGCCTACCGGGGATACACACCACCTGGCACAGAACTTGGGTTGGACCGGTGACGGGGGTGTACATGGATGGATCTGACAGACATTAACCCCAGTTTGCATACTACAACAGTGGGAATCTGACCTGTTGGGGTGCCCTGGTAATATGGGCCGTACTCAGGCGGTGGAAAGGCGGTGTAAGGTCCCCGAGGGTGCAGTGTTGCACCATGGATATGAGGTAAGGTATTTGGAACGCCAGTAGAGGCATGATTTACATTACGGTAGGGAGAACCTTGCTGTGAAGTGAGGCATCATCCTCTACAGCGATGCCACGAATACCCAAAGCCAAATTGTCCACGACAGACGGGCTACGACTCGGCTCATTATCCCATGGGATGGTTCGGGGCAACTTGCTGCGACGGAAATTGGGACGCAGAAAATGTGGGTGGTTGTGGGGAGGAATATCGTGGGGTGGTGGCAGAATCCTTGTTCAAATGTACGTCAAACCGTTGAGGAGAGAAGCTAGCCTTAGATCCCCAAGAGGTTGGTCGTCCTAATATGCGGGTATTATTATGTCATAGAACTCAATGCACATTTTGTTGACTCACAGTACGGGGGGAGGAAGGTGACACCTTGCGCGACGCTGACCTGTCTTGGCCGGCCCTGACAGAGGTTAGCATTGGCTCGAAAGTAGACATGAGGCAAGGAATTTCGGCCCGTCTCTTTCAAAAAAGAACTTACCAACGCAAACTCGCCCGCATCACTATCCGCCCATGTTCCGCTGTTGGACCGCCATCCTTCGGTCATATTAGAGCGGAATGGCACCCTCGCCTTGAGTCGAGAGTGGGTCAGTGGTCGCTGGAGCCGAACTGGCCGACACGTTACGCTGGGGAGACGGTGCAGCACCCCCCCCAAACCTGGACCCAGGTGAATGGACGGAAAGGGAGGGGGTGAGGTGCACCTACTTGCCACCCGGAGCTGAGGCCTGAATTTGTTAAGGCCCCGGGCGTACCCACGCCGACTCCAAGTGTACTGCTTGGTGTAGGATGTGGCACTCTCCGCTGGGATTGGACCTAGGTAGCAAAGATGATGTATTATTCACGAATGGTCTTTAACATTGAGTGACGACATACATTGCCTGGAGAGCCCAAGGGCGAGTGGGTGCCGGACAGTGACGAAGAGCCTGAGGGTTTTCTGGAGGCATCACTGGTGTTTTGGGACATGAAACGGGTGAAAATCTGCCGCGGAAAAACATAACGTTTCAGCAGAGCACGCAGATGACGAGAAATGCCGTTGAATGCCCACCAAGTGAGGAAGGAAAAGTAATATCACGATCTTTACAAGCAACCTGAACCTAAGGAAGAAAGCTGCAAGTTAGCACAGTTAGCCGGCGTTCAAGTCTGAGTTCCTGCCAAGCAGTCGCTGGTAGTCAAAGGAAGGTGAGAAAGCCACTAATGCGTAGCAAAGTGGATGCTAACGAGGTACAGATAGGAGGGAGGAATGAGACGAGATGATACTCCACGTTGCCTGGATCGAGAGCGGACGGGTTTGCTACGACCAGCGGTGTTCAAGTCAGCACAAGCGGGATGTTGAAGAGTCAAGGAAGGGACAGACGCCCTCCAGGACGCGACGGGCCTGCGGACGGGGAACGGGAATTGGTCCCGGCGCTCGAAGCAACGGAGGAAATTGAATTTCGGGAGAAAATGACGGATGCAGGGTGACGCTTTCGGCGACCAGTACTATTTGGTCCCGGCATGAAATTAAACTGACAGAAAAAACGGGTGGAGACAACATGAAACGCACGGAGCGGAACGGCCTCTAGCCCCTGCGGCGTCAATCGCAAAGGCTTGACGGCACTGCTTTGCGTTCTCATTGAAATCTCTCAGTCCTGGCCATCATCAGTCGTCAATATTGAAGACTGCCCGGTTATAAAGAGGGTGCAAATTTACCTTTAATCGCACACAAAAAGAAGCGACGAACCCAAGTAGCTGGCTCACTCCGGATTCAGAAACGCGCGCATCTTCCTGAACCGGATGAACCGGAGCTTGTCAAAGCGTAACTTTGCACCGTACTCACATCCTAAGGCACCCGTTCTCAGGACCTCTAAAGCTTAAACTAAAACTATGTCATGCAAATGTTCTACTCCTGAGCCTGAGCGTTCAACTGGAAAGTAAAAAGAGTATCTGCTCGTCCGGTCCCCGCGGGCAAGAGTCGAGAGCCAAGGCCAACTTCAATCACTTTGCCGCTGTCAGGTTTGTTACTATAGATCAGGGATCCATAACTCGGGTGCAGCCTAGCCGTTTGGGGTTGGATACCAAAAAAAAATTTAACCCCGCGGAATGTCCGGCTACCTCTCTTGATATCGCTTCCAGATTCATTGTATGCATATGCGTTGGGGGATGAATGTGTACGAGTTTGTAGATATAATTATGACGACCAATAAAGCGTACAACTAGCGTCAGGTATAATACTAAACAGAAAGGGAGCAGATAATACAAGTCGTTCATGATCGAGACTGGAAAAAACCATGACGCGCGCTTGGCTGTAAACGCAATGAGTCACCATATGGTCAAGGAACATACGGCACGTAGGGAACTCACCTCCACTGCAAAGGAGAACAAACATTAATCAAGCAACGCCACCATGATAAAAGAAACAATAGCATACCTTTCCTCGTTCTGGACTCTTGTAAGCGAGTTAGCGGAGACAACTGAGGCAGCGGGTGTCTCGGTCGCCGCACTCGGCACAATCCCGCCACCGCCACCACCACGCAGAGGTTTCGCGATTCGGCCTGCGAAACTGAGTGGGGACGAAACTGCGCCCTTTTGCGCTGGGAGACACTCAGAATTCGGGGTAGAGGCGGAACCTAACTCATGGAAGTACTGTACCTCTCGCTTGATCCAATCTGTCCCTGACAGCCTGAAGCTGAGCTTCAAAACTTCTGATTCTGCAAAGCAAGCCGGCGGTCGGCATCTTGAAGTAGCGCTTCGAGATTCTGTATCCGCTCATTTCTTGCGAGCAGCTTTCGTTCGGCAATTCCAGCCTCTTTCTTAAGCGCAGAGTTCTGATCGACAAGCTTGTGCAAAACATGTCAGAGGGAAGCACCAGAGGCCACGAGAAACATGGCATTACCTGTTTCTGGACCAGCGTTAGTTGCTCAAGATTTCGCTCCAAGAAGGCCATCTTCTTCTGTTGTGCTTTCGAATTACTGTTCCTGATCACGTTATTGTATTGCTCCTTGATCTCATCCAGCTGTATCTCGAGCTCAACAACCTTTTCACAGCGATTCTGCAGATCACGCATGAGGGATTTCTTGACGCCATCAAACTCCGCGAGTTGGACATTGATAGCCTTGCGCGTCCGTTCAAGATCTTGAGCACTCTCAGCCAAATTCTTCCCACCCTCGATGCCATCGGATGTGACAAGCGAAGGCGCGCTGATAAGAAATCAGCAGGGGTTCAAGTATAGCGTAATTAGAAGTCCACCTTGAGTTCTTCATTGAGGCTCTTCAGACTGTCGATAGACACGTTCAAAGTCCGGACCTCATTACCCTTCATCTCTAACTGTTGCCTTAGATCGGCGATTTCGCTTTGGTGAGCGTCACGCTTGGCGGCGTACTGAGTTTCCAATTTGTTCTGCGAAGATATCTGGTAAATTCGGGTTATAAAGACGGCCAGTAAAGTACCCTCACCTTCAACTCGGCAGTCGACCGCGTAATGTCTGCATTACTGGCCTCTTCGTCATGAATAATTTTCTCTTCAGAGGGATTAGTCGCTATGCACGGAGCGGAACCAGCGACGAGTACCTAGTAATTCTTCGTATTCTGTCTCCAGAGTACCGAGGCGGCTCTCCAACTCATCCTTCCGTCGTGTGAGGAGGTCACTCTCCTCCTGTTTCTGGCGAAGACGATCTACCGTTTCTCGGACAAGAGACTGGCCCTCCGCTAGCTGCCGGCGGAGTTGTGTGACATCTTCAGTAGTTAGTGATGGGGCTTCTGGGTCTGACTCGATCGCATCAAGCTTAGCAATAATTTGACGCATTTGTTCGTCCTTCTCAGAGAAGGACCCTTGCTACAAGCAACGAAATATATGGAGTGTTGTTAGTCGCCAAACTACGGATCAGGGATGACATAATCCTTGCCATAGTCAAACTGCGCCATCATCAGAGCCATCTTCTCTTGCTTCTTCTTCTCCTTATCCTCAGCGGAGGGATCCTTCTGAGAAGATTTTAACTCTGTAATGGTGCGTTTGAGTTCCTCAAGCTCGTTCCTTGCATCTGCATTCTGTTCTTTGAGAATATCAACAGTGATGACGCTCTCCTTGTTGTCAAACTCGAGTTTCTCGACCTGAAGGCGGAGCTCATTTAGCTGGACAGACATTGCCTTATTTTCCTGTGATACAACCCAGATCAGTTAGCATGGAATGACGCTGCTTATGGAAATTTTACTTTTGAGGATGATGCTTCTTGCTCTTTAAGGAAGGCCAATTCCTCCTTCAGCTCTTTGACAAGTTTCTCAGCAGCCACTAAAGCTCCTTCACGCTCAGCCAGTTGATCGCTGAGTTCGTTCTCGCGCTTCAAGAATTCTTCTCTCTCGTCCTTGTCTAGTCCTATCACAGTCGGAGTCTGTGGACGACTATCCAAGTCCTTCAGGCCCTCCAAAGCAGGGTTGACGGGTGTAGCACTACGTGTAGTAGAAGGCGTTGGTGAGGTAGGCGTCTTCTTAGGCGTTCCGGTCACCCCCGCCTTGTCTCCGGTGGTTGGAACCCACTCCGATGGATCGACGGCGCCTCCAGCGCGCCATGTAGCAAGTTCCGCTTCAAGGGCGGCAATCTGCCTTTGATAGGACGCGTTGGAAATTTGAGACTTCTGGAGGAGATTCTTGAGCTCAAGTGGTGAAAGCTCTGCATTGACACGGGCCGTATTCTTGATCGACTTCGTGCGAATACCGAAGCGAAGTGTGGACAAAGTCTCAGCCTCGTTAAAGGAGGCTGGCGAGCAGTTGATGATTAGCGTGGTACGCGAGTTACCACCAAGAGACTCTTGCAAGATGCGGGTGAGTTTAGAATCGCGGTAAGGTATATGTTTCGCCTTGTAGACATCCCAAATATTCAACGAAAGCTCTGAGATCACAAGAGAGAGCTGACCTTTTCAGTAAGGGCATTTATCACCATCCCAAGCGCGGAAAGAGACTTGTTGATCTTCTTTGCTTCTTCCAGAGTCTGGCCGGAAGCACCAGTCTTGCCGACCTTCTCGGAGCCTGCTAGATCCACCAGGTATAGGTTGCCGGTCTTCTGTGCACCAGTTTCCGTGTTCCTTTGACTGATCGTGATGAGGAAAATAGAATGAGAGCGAGAACTTTCAGCGTTCATGTCTAAGGGAGACGACTTCAACAATTCATGTAGAAACGGGTGAGGCCGCAGCTTACTAGTAGAGGTGACAACACGAGCAGCCCCTCCTTGCCGCATTATTTCGTAGACCTCGCGAGCACTACTGACGTAGTAGTCGGTCAGGTTTTTCACGTATACACCTTTTGACTTTTCCTCGTGGTACTTGAAGATTATCGTTTTGTGCTGAATCGAAGAAGTCAATGGAGAAAGAAAGTAAGATCATTGTCAGACTCACGTTGAAGCAAATCTCTAATTCGCTCCAGGTATATCTCCATGTATGATACCTTTACGAAATACTCTAGGTGAGCGTCTGACTCTACGATGGACTGGAATATCTGCTCGGTGATACGAGGAATAATTCCCTTGAGCTCTTCTGAATCTATGTCAGCCCCCTTGAAAGCTTTTGGTTACATACACATAAGTCAAATGTAACAATGAACGTACCATCATGGTAAACGTTTTCCCACTACCCGTTTGTCCGTACGCAAAAACCGTTCCATTATAGCCATCCAGAACATCTAGTAGACATGGTTAGCCGGGTGCGAGAAGGCATGGCACCAACAAGACAGATCAGGGAGGTCGGCCAGTCGTACATACCCTTGACAATGCTAAAACGCGGGGACGGTAACTATACGCAGTAGATTAGGAGGGCACGACTCACTCTTTCACACCGTAATCGAACACTTCGTCCTGTTTCGTGCCCATGGGGAATACTCTGTCGAAAGAGAAACCATCCTTCTCAGGCCCTGAGCTGACTTGCGCAGAACGAATCTGAACAGTCTGCAGGTTGTCATCGAAGGAGACGATGATGTCACTGCCTTCTCTTAACTCTAGGGCGTTTGGTGGTCGAAATCTGTTGACAGGTAAATCGGGTTTGACGATTGAGATTATAAGTAGAGAGCGGAGCAGGCGGAGGACAACTCACCGACAGATGACCTTGATGTTGTTTGAAGACATGATCAAGGGAGAATAAGGAGTGAGGAAAGAGGGCGTGAGTGACGAGCCGACGTGAGACACGAGAATCTAAGCGTGCACGCGTTGCAGGCAGAGCCAGCACGGTCGCGACCACAATTGGCAATTTAGGGATTGACCTACTGATTATCATGCGCGACCGCATTCTGCAGGACAATCAGGGAAGCAAGTCTAATTATACAATGAGTAGGTAGGTAATGGTACAGAAATTCTATCGTCCAGCGACAAAGACTCAGGACTAATTAATGCCATCACTCTTCCTCGCTCCCAACCGAGGGTGGACCAACAGGCCTCGCTCGGCTTGACGATGCCGTAGGGCGCCGCAGTGCTCGCCGCTCCTCTTCCTTCGCAGCATAATCCGCCGCATCTATCCATTCAGAGTATATATCAATTGGCTCTGTCAAGTCTGAAAGTCACATCGCAATAAGTTTCTCGGGCCAAAAATGATATCACGTCCCGGGTGCAAGACGTACGATTGACTTTACTCTGAAAACTCTGACCACAGATTTTGCACACAAGCTGAGCGAGTCCCTCCTTTCTGTCGAGTTTGACGGTCACCGAATTATCATGGTGGCAGAATAGGCAGGTAAAGGTGGTATCTGACAAATCATCCATGGGAACATGAGGCGCAGAGAATGAGCAATTAACGCTACCTAGAGGATCCCTCTTTCTCTTTGGGCCAGGTTTCCTGGATGATTTTTTACGCTTCCCCCATTGCTGTCAAGGGGTGATAGAGGAACGCTGGACCCCCACGGAAGTGCCACTTCAAGTGACCTGCGCACGGTCATGTGACAATGGCTCAATTGTGCACGTGATTTGACGCGTGTTGGCGTTTGAATCGCGACAAATCGGGAAAGTGCTGCTGCTGCCCCGCGAGATCTTTCTCTACCATGGCTCCTCGTCGCATCGTAACAAGTCGCAGTCGCTCTCAAACTGGGGGTGGAAATGCCCCCCCTCAGCCCTTTTCTAGGCCAAAATCCGTCATGGGCAGGATCCAGCGTTCTGTACCAGCAACCACGACTTCGTCAGACGAAACATCTGAACCACCATTGGTGCCTCCTTTAACTTACTCCCACGCGCAGTCTAAGCCAGTTGCGAAGGCCCAAGCACCCTTTCAATCCCAAGACGAACATGAGATAAATATTCAAGTCGTGGTTCGCTGTAGACGGCGCTCGGACAGAGAAGTCCAGGAGAGCTCCCCGATCATTGTCAGTACCGAAGGGGCCCGTAGCCACGCCGTGTCGATAGAGACGGCTGCTCCGGTATCAAGTTTAGGTGTTGTTACTCTTCCTCCAACGCGGACATATCCATTCGACCTCGTCTTCGGACCAGAGGCAGACCAGTCCATGATCTACCAAGACGTCGTTCATCCGATGCTCGAAGAAGTCTTACTGGGGTACAACTGCACCCTCTTTGCCTATGGTCAAACTGGAACTGGGAAAACGTAGGTTTTAACACGTTGGTCGCCGGAGTGGAAAGTTGATTGTTTGCTCAGGTACACCATGCAAGGTGATCTTGGAACGACTCCTCTGGGCAATCCCGTGGCCGGTGCGGGGATGATTCCCAGGGTACTTTTCCGCCTTTTCCATCATCTGGAAGAGTCCGGGGCCGATTACAGTGTCAAATATCGTACATTGAACTCTACAACGAAGAGCTTCGCGACCTCCTTGCGCCAGATCTCCCGGTGCCAATTGGGAACAATCAACCAATGAGCATGGGGTCGGGAAGCTCCCGAGATGCTGCAGCCGGCGGACTCAAAATATTCGATGACTCCAGCAAACGTGGGGTGCTGATCCAGGGATTAGAGGAGACCTCTGTCAAAAGCGCGCCCGACGCACTTGCTCTCCTCGTCAAAGGCAGCGATCGCCGCCAGATCGCCGCCACCAAATTTAATGACCATTCGAGCCGCTCACACTCGATATTTTCTATTACTGTGCACACCAAGGAAGTCTCGACGATGGGGGATGACCTGCTTCGAGTCGGAAAGCTTAACCTTGTCGACCTTGCGGGTTCTGAAAATATTGGCCGATCGGGTGCCGAGAACAAGAGGGCTCGCGAGGCTGGAATGATCAATCAGAGTTTGTTGACTCTCGGCCGCGTCATCAATGCCCTTGTGGAAAAGTCACCTCACATTCCATACCGGTGTGTACCTTTCTTCCCATTCAATGTGTACGACATATTTGATTTCTTTTAGGGAGTCCAAACTGACCAGACTCCTGCAAGATTCTCTTGGAGGTCGAACAAAGACGTGCATCATTGCGACCACTTCACCTGCTCGTTCAAATATGGAAGAAACACTGTCGACCCTCGACTACGCTATTCGAGCAAAGTCCATCCGCAATCGTCCAGAAATCAACCAGCGTATGACACGAAACGCTTTACTCAAAGAATACGTCGGGGAAATCGAGCGCCTGAAGGCGGATCTCCTAGCGGCACGCGAGAAGAATGGCATTTTCTTCGCCGAGGACACGTGGAATCAGATGAATGTGGAACAGGAACTCGCGCGGACAGCTCTGGAGGAGACCAAGCGGCAAGTTGAGATTGTCGCAAGACAGCTTAAGAACGTTCAGGAGGAGTACCAGGAGAGTATGAACCTACTTACGAAGCGGGATGGCGAACTCAAAGAGGCCAAAGAGGAACTCTCGGAAACCGTTCGCGTCCTGACAACGACGAGCGACGACTTGCAAGCAACAAAGAGCGCATTAGAAGAGGAGGTCGTCGTCCGAGAGTCCTATCAGACTACCGAGGCCACCTTGGATGAGATCGCACGGGGACTTAAGCAGGCAACCCAAGAAAGCTTAGGAGACCTGAGTGCGGTGTTTGCCAAGCTATGTACGGATGTTTTATCTGTTCACTTTACGATGTCTTATGATGCCGTATAGCGCGGAAAACCTCGGTGCTCAGCTCGAATGTGGAAAAGGTCCTCAACTTCGGGAAGGATTTAACGTCAGAAACGCAGAGATTCTCAGCCGAGCTGGACGTTTTCATCAAAAATACCACGCAAGGCTTGGCGAAGCTGCGCCACGATGAAGGCCAATATCAAACTAAGGAACTCGAGAATCTTGCTGGCCTTAGGAGTCGAGTCAATGATCAAATCCAGCGTGTGCAAGATGTGATGGCTTTAATTCAAGCAAAAGACGAGGTGTCCGCAGAAGCTTTAGGGAGTGCGCAGACGGCGGTGAAGGAGGCCCATGACAGCATCCGCTCAGTGTTTTCCTCCTGGTCTGACAGATTCGAGAAATCTGGCGTCTCCTTCCGTGTCGACTTGGAGAGATCTTCAACCGACGGCTTTCAAGCAGTGCGTATAATTTCAACTACTTCTCGGTAACACGCATGATAACGTGAGTTCAGGTGGAAAAGGCCCTAAACTCGATAGCGGTCCTTATCCAGAGTGTAATCCACGACAGCCAGGAGTACATGACAGTGGAACGCAAACACAGCACAGAAGTCAAATCACTTGCAGAGAGCCAGGCGGAAGAACAGATTCGTCACCTTGAGGAGCAAAATGCACAGTTGACTCGTCTCTTGCAACATGAAAAGTTGAAATCAGAACGCATGAAGAACGATCTCGTTGAACGTGTCTCAGGTCTCCTTGGTGAATTCGTTGCCGAAAGGGATAGGTCATTAGAGGACGCTTTCACGAAGATAAAGCAAGAGAATGGCCGAGTAGAAAGCAGTCTGAATGGCTTTACCGAGGAGTATTCGCGGAAAGCTGATGAGGTAATGACGCGGAATCAAGAGTTGAGTACCTCGCTTGAGAAAAAGGGTGAACAATGCAAACGTCTCCGAGACGGCGCATACAAGGTGATTCTGGGTTGTCTCCCTTTTTTACACAGCAATTGACAAGTTACGTAGTCCCTTAGCAGTGTCGGCGATACAGTCCTGGAAGGCCTGTCAAGTATGCAGAGCCTTGTCACGACGTCCCTCTCAACGTACTCCGCCGAGATTACACGGCAGACCCATACGTTGAACTCAACAACTGCAGATGGTAAGCGTCATTCATGACCATGGACCGTCGCGCTGACACCTCACCAGCATTTGAACGCCATGCTCGCGCAAAGAGAGCTAGGATTGACGCCACCGACGGTCTTGGCGCGGATATCCAAGCTGAATCTCAGCATCTCCAACATGCCATCGTTGCCATGTCAAAGTCCGTGGAGGCAAATGCCTCCAAGGTGACGACAGAGGTACGAACTCCACATCATCTCGTTTGTACCTTCGATTAACCACCGTCTTAGACTTCGAAATTCGCGAGATCAGCTCAAGGTTATCAGAAATCTGCCTCAGAACACTTAGCGTCTATGCGAGAAATGACCAACTCGCTGGTCGACCAAGGCAGCAGAGAGGATTCGCCTACAGGCAGCACACCTCGAAAGCGCGTGTGGCAATACACTGATAACTGGGAGCTGACCAAGGAACGGGAAACCATCATCCAAGATTGGAAGCGGAGGGGTGTACAGTCACAAGACAGCGGATCCGACTCTGAATCATCATCCTCTCGACGACGTATTCCTCGAGAACGCTCTCCAGCCAGTTTGAAACAGCTTCCCTTGCCAAGCGTTGCCGCCCAACTTGAAGACATCTCAGAGCTACAGGACTCGGATCCGTTGCCCCCACCTTACCTTGAAGCCGACCCCGAACGACTACCCCCCTCTAATCTTCCCCTGTCATTAGCTCCATCGGTCATTCAGCCTATAGCACTACCTTCGACGGTCTCTAATCAAGCCACAAAGGCAAAGATTGGGAAAGCAGGTTCCGATGGTATTCACGCAATGGGCACGCTCACAGAGCGCTCGACGAATTTAATATATAGTAGAGGGGCTCGAAGAGTTCGAGGATAGTTTTTGTTGTCGTCATTGGACTGCCAGCAGAGACCTGAACATCGTATACAGCGTAAATGTAAAGCTAGTCTCATTAATTGTAGCAAGATTAAATTATTGCGAGCGGAGCGAGCAAAAGGGCTGAACTGCCAGAACAAACAAGTACACAGAGAGAAGCCATTTGAAACTCGAGAAATCGCGGAGAGCTCCTTGTAAGTTTTGCTCGCTAGACCGGTGACCGTCTTTCGGCGAGTCCTTTCCTCATTGTAGACGGGCCGGTCACGAGGCTATTTGCTCGCTCGGCTCGCAATAACGCTCGTCGCCCTTTTTCTCCCTAACTTCGCATGCACATGCCCAGTACATGGCTACATACTGTTCAACTATCCCATAACTTCTACGGTTCGGACCACGTTCACAGTGCTTTTGTAGCTCAACTGCGTCCGAGTCAGTGGCCAATGTTTACTAATCGTGATAACTAAACGTGAATCGGTCTAAAACTCTGCACGACTTGTCTCCATCTCTCTGTAACTTCGCACAGGCATCGCCCCAGGCCATATACATACAGCCATCCCAAAAATCATTGCCCTCTCCGCACGTTTTTTGTGCAACGCTGTATTTTCTCTCACACGGGCCGCACTTTCACCCGAGTGTGCCGTAGATCGGGGTGACTTCCAGCTCATCACATGGTCAAAAGATAAGACACTACGGTTTTGGCCAATCGACAAGGATGTCCTGCAGGTTAGTTTCTTTCCATTTCAAGGAACGCAGTTATTTAACTCGTGTCTCTCCCCTTAAGAGCGCAGGTCAACCCGCAGATGGTGATCGATGATCCTCCACCTCGAGCACAGGGTTATGGTGACAATTCTTTTTTCATTTCATACACCACCTGAAGCAAGCCATGCTAGACCAGCTCTTTCAGCCCCCATTAGGCAGCGTGGAATTGTAACTGAGGTTCATGCTATGCAGTCCGGCAACCACCTCCCAAACCCTGTCCTCCTCCCTTTGCGCGAAACATGGGATACACCTCTCATCCAACAATTACTTGAATCAGAGCCGGAGCAGACACCAACGGTGACTTCAATCTCAGTTCCACCCTGGCAGGGCGGGACGATGACACGCATCGGGAACCATCTACATGATCTGTCTCTTTGCAATCCGTCTCACCGTTTGCAACTGCTTTATATTGTAGTAGATTTAGTGGGAGATAAGTGGAAACGTGCATGATTACCAATACCAAGACAAGAAAAGAGAAAAGAAAAATAGCACTCCAAACCCAGTGTATCATTTGCAACTCGAGAGGATGCCTGCAGGGTCACTTACTGGATAATACCAGAATGTGACTGCTATTATTGCATAAAGGCCTATATAACGTGTTTATCGGTCATGGAACAGGGAGGGGGAAGCCAGCGTGAAGAGGAGTTTATACATACAAATGAGGATCATGCCCTTTAGCCAATTTGATGTGCCATCTTGCAAGACACGGTTGACAGTCAAAACTAACCAAAAAAATGCTATCAGCCGACATCGGGGTTGCACGATAACAAGTAGGTGTCTCACCAGAGAGAAAGAGAACGATGGATTGGAAAGGATCGAAAAGGAATGTCAACGGCTTGCCCAGGATCCATCCTAGTATGACAATAAAACTGCAAAATGGGGTCAGTGCAACGCCACAATGCCCCGCATGTACGTACGGAAATACGAAAAGCATAATTTGCTGTAGACAAGGACAAAGAATCAGTGGACATTGTTAAAGTAGGCAGTATACGCCAATACACACGATACTTGAACCCACTGCGGCTCCGAGAGACTCCCTTGAAATTCGTTTGACTGAACCCATAGTAATAAAGACATGGTCTACGAGAACCGAGAGCGCACCAGGTTAGGTCGCCGGAAAATGGTGACGATCGATGTTTGTGATGACATACCGGCCGCGTTTCCTACGTTTGGCAATAAGATGAGGCCAACGAACCATTTGCTAATTTTGTGGCTCGAAGTAAGACCGTCAATGGAGTCTACGAGAAACCCGGCGGTCAGAGCAACGAGCTATTTCGCACGATTAGACCTCGGGACAGTTAAGGAAATGAGCCATCGACAAACCACAGTGACGACAATGAGGAGTACGATAGTCGTCTGCAAGCCCATCTTAAGCTCCTCGATTTCTCCCTCCTCCTCCAAACCCGCCTCCAACGAGCGTGCGCCCCGCTGATCAGGATCCATCATGCTGACAGTTGGAGGGGGCGAGCTCGAAGTGGGAGGTATCTTTCGTTCAGGAATGTTGAGCCTCTTGGCAACGTTAAATGGATATGCGGCACTCTGCTGAACGTCTGGATGGCTGTCGTCGTATATATTCTTGTGAGAGAAAAGTTGGAAGATAAGGTAACACAAATAGACTAGAAATGTGAAAATAATTATGGCGCAGTGGTTTAGCCCTAGAAAGAGGACTCAATGAAAAGCAAGATAACGGCAGCCTGCGTAAATGGATATCAGTTTACTAGGATACTACACCAGAGAGATCTACAAACACTGTGGCTGACGGAAAGGATCTCTTGGCCTTCTTGCTGATTTGTTATAGGACTGTCATCACCCGCCCAAGGCTGTACGGAATTGTGGAATGCAGCAGGAATCAGCATGGCAATCACGCTCAAAGCTAATAAAGATGAATCTAGATGAATGGCACCTGCGACGAGCCAAGAAGGGTGTAGCCTGAATTAAATGGCACTAGACAGGAACGCTCAGAACACGCACGGATACCAAAGCCCTGTACCGAGAAACGAATACCACTGGCAAAGAAGCACGTCCCAAGTACCAATACTACGAGTATCGGTTAGATTGGCAGAAGTGGCTTAATCAATATACACTTACACAGGTTGCGCAGGATAGAGCCAACCACTGGGAAATGCAATCGACTCAGTTACCCAAAGGTACAGGAGAGCAACACAGAGAAATGCGTTGCTGGGCAGGGGCACGGCCCCCAGGAGGAACATGTCCTGTGCGTGAAAGACGAGTACCGAAAACGGCATGTCACATGACTATAGCTAGTCTCTCGTTCTGCCCATCGACGTGTCCGCATTTGGCAGTCAATAAAGGGGTGCGTACAGCCTCACACCTCACACAACACCGAGGAGAAATGAATGCTCACGATACGATTGCACAACGCTTAGTTCGCACTCCGCCAGTGCGATGATCTGTAAGGACAATTAATTGTCGAGAAGGCATATCGAGGTGCAGGCGCCACTTACCGCAACGATCAAGTCCACGCTAGGAGTAACACCCCGCGTCAGCGCATAGATAAAATGAACTGGGATCGAAATACGTACGCGTTACCCTAAATGATACTATCACATCAAGAGGCAGGTTTCAGCGTTGAATGGAGAAGTCAGCCTCACCAAGGTGGTCTTCAGCAGACCAGCCATGATCTGCCCGAAACGCAGTGACAGGTCGTCTGTCGCAAAGTCGAGAAGCTACACTCCCGTGAGCAACTCCCACGCTGCAAAGAACAGGATAATACACACCTTGGCAAGGGGGACGATGGCAAAAAATGAAACTATAGACGGTTTAGAGGGGGAATAGGGTGTGGGGTATCGTAGCGAATTGTCTCACAAACAAAAACCAGGGTATTACTGAGTTTGACATAGTGGAATATCCACTACGAGGATGGTCAGTCACACGACCCAGACAATTATCGTCAAGGACACGTACGGAAAGCGGTATGAAGATCAGCAATGCATTCAACCCTATCAGAGCATCGAAAGGCCAGTGGGTAGGTAGTGTGTGTCAGCGGTTGGATACTTATTACTCACAAGAAGTCTTAATTATCGCGGTGATGCTCTCACGAACCCCTGGTGCCTCTCCAAGCGGCATTTCTCGCCTATGTTGCCTCCACGAGTCCTTGAAAATGGGAACGATGTTCCTATTCCATCGTCGTTTGCGGATGTTGAATTTCGGCTCTGTTGAAGGGTCAGCCATGTCTTGTTGGGGAGAGACGTGATCGGGCGGCTGGTCGGGGATAGTAACGGTACTGGAGGTGGGGAACAATTAAGCATGGAAAAGACGGAAAGGCGGGAGAAAGAAGGAGAGAGAGAGACGAACGTGACAAGTTGGTGTATTTCATCAGATGTTGTGGTGGAGGCGAAATGAGATACGCTAGAGGTGGAACCTAGCAAGCGAATGCCAAGAATTTTATATCAACGCTCCCACTCCCATGAGTCCCATCGACAGAGACTGTCACAATGAGCGCTTACTCATGCCAGATCGACTCGGAACAGAGGGATCGAACAGAGCCTGAGGGGATCCCGAGGCAGAAGCTGTAATGGGGGAGTTTGGGCATGTTCAAGTTGCTCGAGTGCCTCTTAAATAATACCGTTCGTGGTGGCGGTGTGATTGTCCTGTGTTCCACCAAAGAACCTTTTTCGGAATATGTACTCATCACGTGACTACTCATTGTCAGACACTGAGCGCGTTTGGTCTTCCAACTGCCTTTCGAGTCTGTTTCAATGACATTGAAAATTTACTCAGTTGAGCTCCGAAACTTTGTTCCATCGATGCCTGTTTATGCCCTGAGAATATCGCTTTAACACCTCCGAGTCGTCAACATGGGAAAGAAGAAGCACAACAAAGACCGCGTTAAGCATGTATGTCCCACGTATTTCTTGTCTGATACTCACGCTGATGATCAACAGGACATGGATTCGAGACAAGCATGTGCTATCTGTCATATTGATGTCAACGTGGGCCCAAGAATTTCGAAATCCACCTCGCAAGTAAGAAACAGTGAGTCAGCGGTGTTTGCTTACTAATCATAGTGATAAGTAAACATGAATCGCTCATAACTTTGCACGACTTGTCTCCAGGTCTCCCTAACTTCACACTGGCAGCACCCGACTATGAATACATACAGCTACAGCCATCCAAAAAATAATCACCCTCTCCGCGTGTTCTTTGTGTAACACTGTCTTCTCTCAGCCCAGCCGCACGTTCTGTCAGCCTGAGGGGCTTACAAATCCGGCCTGGGCTGCCGATTATCCCAATTAGCCCCCTGAAGACCACGAATCACAATTGCAACCGATGGCTCGAACTCAGTTGCCCTTACGGTTAGCATGGGCAGTCACCGTCCACAAGTCGCAAGGTCTTACGCTGCCCAGAATCAAACTTGTCCCCAAAGAGTTTTTGTGTGGGCTGACTTTTGTGGCACTTTCTCGCGTCACTTCTCTACAGTAAAAGGTTTTGCTTTTCATTGAGAAGTTGGATTGGGAATGGGTGAAGAAGCTTGGTGGAAATTTCTTGCAGTTGCGACTAGATCGAGGACATGGCCCATAGATACCATGGTACTTGACCTGTGAATAGAACTAGTCATCGGCCAAGCGAACCCCCGCAGGCTTTGACTGCGTCCATATTATTTGGTTGTGTATAGTCCTTCGTTGAGGCCTTCCACTGGCACTGGCAGTGTTCGATGGAGGACACAGACACGCTTCTTGCTTTAATATGCAGTCTTCTCCCAGATAATATCACGCCTTCGCAGGAGAGCCTCCTAGATGCACTTGTTCAGACAGGTGGGAACGTCGAGAAGGCGGCTGAAATCATATCGAAGCAACGTCTAAATAGCAAGCGCAAGAGAAAAGTTAGCTTGGATAGCTGGTTGATCCACACCACCGCTTCATCTTCATCAAACGATGCCAACAATGGCCAATCCTCATCTCTACAGAGTCGGCAGGGGTCCGAATCACCTAACAAGAAGCCACGTTCTACAAGTTCTGCAAGTGGTACATCCACCACGAAGATCATTTCCCCTGATCTACCCTTGTCGAGGCCAGTCAAACCAGTGGATAATCTGCTCGATTTCCTCCGCCAGCCCCTCCGAGACAGTGTCGCCACTAGCACGAATGTCCCACCACGACTTCCCCCTCTGACGCTCAGCAATCCTTCGCTCGTGGCGCAACACACACCATGCACACATCATCTGGGCATTCTGCCTGCGGAACTCGCATGTCGTCTTTTCTATACTATGCTTCATGAAGCGCGAGATTGGCCGAGGAACAAGTGGTGGCTAGTTGATCGGTTGGTTGAAAGCCCGCATCGTTCCTCGCTGTACACTCGACACCCTGTCGAAGGGAAGGACGAGGCCGCCTGGCAGGGGATAACACGCGCATGGTGAAGCCATTGCGACACTCCTTCTCCTTCTCTCTTACGCTCACACTTTTCGCTACTAGGTATAACGGGAAACAGGCTGATGAAACGAAACAGTTCCCTTCGGCCATGGAGGAAGCTTGTAAGATCGTTGAGAAGACTGTCAATGCTGAGATGTGCAAGCGCAAACGGTTTCCGCTTGAGTGGGGTGGAGACCCCGGGGATCCAAATGGTCAAGGTCTGACCTGGAGAGCCAACTTCGCTGCGGCGAATTGTTATGAGGGTGCTAAGGAAGCTGTCGGGTTTCATTCGGACCGTTTGACCAGCATAGGTCCCTATCCAACTATTGCGAGTCTGAGTCTAGGTACGTGTGATGCTCTGATGTCCTTTTTGATCGAAAGTGTGATGACTCTTGCAGGGACACGGAGAGTATTTCGCCTTCGGGAGGTCATCCCTCTTGCCGAGGTTGGGAAAAGGGCTGCTCAAACATTCGACATCCCTCTATCACATAATTCAGTATGTGTATGCAGTCTACTATGGCCTGAACTCATTAAACAGTGAGGGTCCCTTGCAGCTTTGTATAATGCACGCGTCTACCCAGGAGCGATTCAAGCACTCAATTCCCCCACGTAGGACAATCGACCGCTTCCACCCACCATACCCTCCGCCCCCCGACTTACCCGATTTCATATTCGACCCGGGAAATTGTAGAATAAACATCACATTCCGATTCTTTCGCCCAGATTTTCACCCTGATACCATTCCACGTTGCAAGTGTGGTGAGATGACGGCATTGCGACCAGACATGAAAGGACGACAGCGTGGATCAGAAGGGGCCGCGAGTGACAAGGGTATTAGTAGTAGTAGAAGCCCTGACTCCAGCTCCAGCCTGAGTGGGGAGCGTGCTACAGGTTACTGGTGGACGTGCACGGCTGGAGATCAGAACGAGGGGAAAGGGTGTGGATCTTGGAAGGTGATGGACGTGAAAGCTGAAGGACGAGGGCCATTCGTGTCAGATCTATTCAGTCGGTTAGAAATTTGAATTTACACTTTGCTGTAAGCCAAGCTTGCATCACAACACTTACCCGTGGCCGTCATGAGTGATCGCACTGCGACCATTTCTCGCAAAACAAACGAGACAGAGATCGAAGTGTACATCAATCTTGATTGCCAGCCAGGTTCAACATCCCAACAGATCATCACTATCTCGACCGGAATCGGTTTCCTCGATCATGTACGTTTCTCCACTCCCACAGAAAAAAAAAACCCTTTACATACAGAATATCAACATGACCCATGATTCACACGCATGCATACACGCACGCACGCACGCACGTAATATAGATGTACCATGCCCTTGCCAAGCACAGCGGAATGTCTCTCACGCTCAGAGCCAAAGGTGATCTCTGGATCGACGACCACCACACAGCTGATAAGTCCCACCGTAGTCACTCACTTCACGAAACGAGCGCCCTTATTATATCTTCCCGCGCTGTCACACAGGACACAGCGATTGCACTCGGCACCGCGTTTAAACAAGCGCTAGGTGAAGTTAAAGGGATCCGTAGATACGGTACTGGTTTCGCACCCCTCGACGAGGCAAGTCAAGTCTGTCTTGCGTTGTTTTGGCCCCCTTTTTTTTTTTTAACAAACAGATCGCAAATCCCTCACATTGATCGTATCACACACAGGCTCTTTCGCGCGCAGTTATCGACATTTGCTCACGTCCGTATTGCGTGACTGACCTGGGTATCAAGCGCGAAAAGATCGGTGATCTCTCGACGGAGATGTTCCCTCACATATTTTATTCTTTTGCCATGGCATCTGGGTGCACGCTGCATGTAGACGTCTTGCGTGGCCAGAACGACCACCACAGGTATGCTGATTCGTTCGGGGCTCGTTGGGTGCGTAAGGTCACTCATTGCTGTTCACAGAGCAGAATCTGCTTTCAAGGCTCTCGCTCTAGCCATTCGTCAGGCCATTGAGCGGACAGGAGGGAATGAAGTACCCAGTACCAAGGGTGTATTATAGGTTAAGAAAGGCGTTGCTGTCAACACACTGGATTCGCAGAGCAGTTGTCGTCTGACACACTCTCCGCGTATGCCAATATCGTGGCCCGAGGGGATAAATAATATATTATTAGAGTACACGTTATTCGTATCTTTCTAGGATTACGACCAGAGAAGGCATCGTTTCTCTGGGGGAGGGTTAAGCTGAAAAGCTGATGAGAAGGACATTCAGTAGGGTCAATTGAGAGACGAACCTTCGCCTTTGGAGAGCAGTTGAAAGCCTTTGCAAATTCCGGAATGTTGTGCAAAGTCCCGTCCACGCGATATTGATTGGGAGAATGTGGATCCGTGCGAACCCGTTGGACCAAAGCCTCAGCTTTGATGTTTTCTGCCCAAATACGACCAAAGGCAATGAAGAAAAGTTGATCCCTGCGCACTGTCGTGTGAGTTGA
The DNA here is from genome assembly GCA_015178925.1 of Russula emetica. Taxonomy (NCBI): domain Eukaryota; kingdom Fungi; phylum Basidiomycota; class Agaricomycetes; order Russulales; family Russulaceae; genus Russula; species Russula emetica. The sequence continues at coordinate 3,018 of WHVC01000333.1, read as the reverse complement.
TGCAAGACATCAGGTCAGCTATGTCGCACCTCGTGTGATTGAGACCAGGTAGCAGATATTCGTTTCCAGCCTTTAACGAATCATTAAATTGTGCTTTCCATGCACGGTACGCTTGAATAATGCCAGAGTCGCCAATATTCTCCCCCGATGTCCTGAGAATCGGTTAAGCACGGCCCATTACAGTCGAAGATTTGCATACAGGTTACCCTGCGTGGAACGAGTCTCAGCGGAGGTGTATTGAAATAAGAAGCGAAAAGCTTACGTTGACGTGGACCTTGCCACCATGGCCGTCATCAATAGTATAAGCTAAGGTATAGCCCGTCGAGGTGAGTGACGGAAGCACCGAGGAGGCGGATTCTACGCACAAGAGAATTGTTTCTCAAGGCAACTTTGTTTCTCCTCGAACCTCTCGCTTGTTGCATTAGTCCACCACTCTTCTAGCTTGCCTTCCTGATTATACAAACGTCCGGCTGAATCGAAAGCATGCTAATGATATTGAACGGAATGAGCATGTTGCCGTCCAAAAGTGCAGATTGGGACACACAGTTAGCTCGTGTGAGGCAACTTGACCGAACGCCCCATACTTGAGGTAGCCAGGCCAATCTTTGTTGAAGAATGGCGGACGGAGAATGCCCGCAGGGAATACGATCTGGAGGGCTTCCGTAAATAGACATAAATGTATGTACTAGTAAACCTACTTCATTCGCCGGGGGATTGAAGTACGCATTTACAGTTGCTGGTGTCATCTCCCACTCGTCAAGGTCACGACGTTTTCCCAGCTGCTGCCACTGCTTGTAAGTGTCGCTTGAACTGGATCGTGTTCTTTAGTCACGTATAATGGCAGGAAGTTAATGTAATACCTCGCACTGAGCATGTTCTTGAAGTAGTTGAACTTGCTTATTTCGACGAGGGCATAGTATCGCAAAAGGGACTCGGCGCTCTGGGTATCAGGGGAAACAGGGTAACCAACTTTCACGCGGATTGCATCAGCCTAAGAAGGGTGGTCACAAAGATGTATGCTAGATCCAAATGGGAGCGGGTGACCTTTCCAGCGGCAGCTGTAGCAGACTCTCCGTCCATCCAAGATATAGATGAAAGTGACTTCTTGAAAGCATTCACAATATCTGCGCAACATGAGTTCGAGAACCCACATCTAATAGTCAATCACGCACCAGTAATCACTTTCGTGCCCTTCTCCTTGGAGTCACCCGCGAAAGTCTCATTCACAAAGTATCTCCCAGTTGCGAACCCGAGAGCCTGGTCCACACTATTGACACAGTACTCTGCGCGATCGCTGGCGGCCCCCGGCTTTATGCCTTGTAACACCTCTTGTAAATGTCTTACCGCCTTCCACGATTCCGTGGAGGTTCCAAGCCGGGGTGCTAACAATAGGGCGGCGCGAGTGACGAGATATGCTTCGAGTACATCCGTCTCAGTGTTGTTGAGAATGGAGGTAAGCGAGCGAGTATATGCTGGATAGGTCACGACAACTTCGTTAGGGTAGTTGCGAGGCGTAAATGTTGCAAAGTAATCCGGAAAATTGACTTGGGTTATGGTCTCAGTGATGTTGGATATGGGGACCTTATTGTACGTGTATAGAGGATCCTGGTATAAATGTCTCTGCAAAACGATCAGTATCTAAATTGTTATATATTTTGAAACTGCTCTGACAAGTCTAGGCTCGCCTGTGCAAGCCTCCTTTCGAATTTGACCACCTCTTCAGCAAGTGTTGTCGCATTCTTTGGACGGTCCTTCGGGCCATCGTCATGACCGTCGTCGTCGTCGTCACCCCATGGAGGCCAAGGAATGGGAGGCCAAGTGTTCTCGGGATCCTCGTTTATTACCAAGGCCCGAGAAGGGTTACCTTTCTCGGCCTCATAATGGATAATAAGAAGACGCTCCAAAACGCTTGCATAGACCTCTCGCATTGTCTTGTCCTCAAAGTACTCCTAACCCTTGTTCAAAAGCAGTGTTTGAATTAGCGGTTATGTACAGACCTTTGAGGGAAGCCCAAGAGTGGGTTGTTGGAACCAAAGAATCATGAAATTAGGGTCCAGTGCAGCATCACCCTCGACACCAAATTCAAAGAGAGCGGGAATACCTGTATGAGATGTGAGTGGATACGATGACACTGGTTCTCGCAAGTGTTTGTCACCTCTTGAGTGCAAGAAAGCTAGGGTAGCTGTCAATCTCTCTCGCTCTTTGTCGTCACCATTACTGTCGGCAATCCCGGTGGATTCGCCACGGTAGAGCTTTTTGACTTGAGCGACAAAGTCCTTGAGAGGCCCCTCGCCTAGTTGATCCAGGGCGCTCTCGTCCATACATGAGTAGTATAGGTTGCGTAACTTGACAAGGAGTCGCTGATCAGCGGATTCCTTTAAGGAAGCAATGGATATGGAACCGTCGATATCGAGAATGTCTTTCACGATCTGTTGATTTTCTTGGAAAAGAGAATTGAATCTGCCGAACCGACCCTTATCTGAGGGAAGTGGATGTGCCTTGCGCCATGCCTCAAGAGAGATATGAGCTAGGTAGAATAAGAGCTGTGAGGCTGAACAAAACCCACTGGCATATTCGTAGAAATTTCACAGGGGTCCCGTGTAGTGTCCAATGAGGAGAGGATGGCTGCAGAAAGCACAACGCATCCCGAAGAGAAGCATTCGTTTTCTTTCTGCAATTCGTCAAACAAAATGTGGGATAAATAGATAGCATGGACTCACCCTCTCCGGGGGGGCCGAAGGGACAGGTAGAGCCACAGTAGTCGTAAAAACAGCTGTGGTAGTTAACGGGGAAGTGATGACGCTCGTGAACGTGATGGGGGCAGTGACGACGCTCGTGAACGTGATGGGAGCATGACGACTCGTAAAAGTGATGGGGGCTTTTCTCCTCCTGGGGTATCTGGCACATTTCTAAGCTTGTGCTGGGAGCCGACGAATAGGCCGAGGAAGATTGAACATAGGAGGAAGACCAGGAGGAGAATGAGTAAAATCTTGTTGAGGGGTGTGAGTGGATCTTGAA
>WHVC01000332.1:0-25292 GCA_015178925.1 Russula emetica | reverse complement strand
GGACTAGATGTGCACATTTAGAAAGACAAGTAGGGCAAAGAAAGGAATAATGAGGACTAACCGCAAATTGGGATGGATCGCCATCCGAGTTCATGAAGACTTCGAGGGTGTCGTCCCATGTACCACGCTCGATAAAATACCTTGACACGATTAGGCCAACATAATGAGAAGAGGACGCGCACGTACAGAAGGGTGCTGAATACGATGACGACCATGAGTACAAAGAATCCGAGGGCCAGGAGCGCATCTCGCGAACGTCGGAAAGAGAGGTACATGACCTCGATAGTACTGAAACTCACATGATCTCACATCAGTAGGAGAAGAGACACTAAAAGAAAAGGAACACACAGCAGAAGGGTGCTGTTATAGCGGAACGGACGGAAGACTCGAAGCAAGCGAAATGTGCGCAGGATTGAGAAACGAAAGAGTGTAGACTTGGGTAATATGCGATGACGCATCTGATAAGATAATACGGGGAGGAGGATTCGAAGGCGAAAGACTGACGGTGTCCTTTTGTTAGTGCGACCTCTATGTAGTAAGGAAGGATGGCCAGAAGGTCCATAATTCCAAAAAAACGCTTGGTGTCGATAACAAAATCAGGTTTCAGGGTCACGACTCCAAAGGTAAAAAAAGAGAAAGGCAGAAAAAGGCTGAGAAAACTTGAAGAGAGAGAGGGGAGGTACTAATAAAAAAGAAAGAAAAACGCAACAGACGACCCAACCAAATAACCAGACCAGGAATAACTCGTCGCGACACACCGAGCGACATACTCGACAGTAAAAGCGCGACGAGACCGGTCTCCAAGCCAACCAAATCCCCCCGGGCAGCGAGCGGAGCGTGCCGGGTACGGTCTCGAGGATGGTGACGAGCGCAGAGAACACAATGAGAGCTGTGACGACTACGTGTACGAGGACGGCGGCTGCGGACGAGTTGGGTCGTTCGAGTAGGTTGTAGAGGTGTAGGCGCCATTCGGGTTTAATGATTAAGGATGACGGTTCGCTACCGCCGCCCCGAGCACGAGCATGGGCAAGAGCACCGCGAGTACGAGTAGAAGCAGTAGCGAGATGACGATCTACGCCTCCGAACCCCTCCCTTTCCCCGTCCGCCTCCGCGTCAACCTCTCTTTCCTCCTCTTCGTCTCGTCGTCAGGGAGTGTGCGACGGCCTATTGCGGGTTGATCGACGAGAATTTCGCCGTTGTGGGCATTCTGAGAATTGAGGAGGGGGAGAGAGTAGAGGGGAATGGTGGACGGCCTAGTAGAAAGGCATTGACTCTCTCTGATTATATTCGGGCCTCGAGGGTTGGGCGCGCTGCGCAGCAAGCGTCCAAGGACTACCATCATCGATATCATCACCATGTCCAACGACACTCCTGTGCCAACCTTCTCTCCAAAGAACTACAAAGAGACTTTCCAGGTTGATCTTTTCCATCTCATCTATATACTGTACCCACTCGTTGCTCTTCAGAAACGGACAGTCACCTCTCAGTTTGCCGAGTACGTCCTCTCTCTCCCTCTCTTGCCGCTCTTTCCAGCCCTAAGCTTAGTCTCATCGAAGTCCATGTGAAGAAGCGTCCAAAGCATCCATGAACTGTCTAAACCGACACGACTACGACCGCGACAAATGTCTCGATTTCTTCCAGGCCTACCGTGACTGCAAAAAAGCATGGGTTCGTCGAGCCATTTCCCTTCCCATACCCATTGCTCCCAATCACGCATGCTAACCCCATCCCGAGATGGAACAACGCAAAGCAGACCGACGCGCTGGGAAGTATTAGTAGATAATTAAACAACGCGTGATTCTCCTATGAAATTAATCACTTCCTTGTCCGACGTCTGCGTCCCTCCCCGTCAGCTTATTTGGCCGCCATGATCCAGGCCCGAATCCGCGTGGCCCGAGAGCAGCATCGATAACATGCATGATAGCGAGCACTTTCTCCTCCTCCCACGGCTGACCAACAACTTGTATGCCCACTGGAAGTCCATCCATCACTTGCGCATTATATGCACCTTTAGGTCCATAAACCTCGCTCTCGAGAATCTTAGATCCGTTACCCGGTGCGGCACGCCATTCGTCCGAAAGCTCGTCGCGCGCGGGATCGACGCGTGTGACGGGTACGACGCCAACGGGTGAATCCACGATGTTGTACATCAGCGTCGCGCATGCCAGCGGTGCGAGGTGATCGCACCCACCATGTGGCAATGCAGGGATCGCCTGTACGGGAGCGAGCACCGCATCGAGGGCGAGGTTTTCTGGCTTGCGAACATCCCAGAGAGATGTGCGCGTCTGTCTCTCAAACGCGAGTTTGTCCGCGACGTAGTTATAGTATTTGTGCATGGGTTTGTGGTGCGAGTGGTGTGAGGAATGAGGCGAACTTGGTGTCCCCGACAAAGGTGCGGATACCCAGCAAGCAAGGGCGCGTACGAAGTCTGCTTGCGACGGTTAGAGAGGCGAGGAGCATGATCCTATTCGGCGTATGGTGTACTCAATGGGGAGGCGGGGTCCTAGGGTGACCAGAAAGTGCCGGCTCCTGTACAAGCAGTGGTAAGCTGAGTGCGATTCATTGCGCGTGGGAGCATGTGGATTGGCTATACCCTCTTATCAGGACCGAGTGCTCTGTCAGTTTTCTGTACCCATCGGCAGAAGAGATTCCAGTGAACAACCGCAGCGCCTGTGCGGCTAAAACCAGAAAACTCAGTATTTGCCCTACTGTAGAAGTTAGAGAGTACGCACAGTCTGGGGCCTCGATCTCGACACATTCATGTCCTGCCTTGCGGAGTGCCTCCGCCGTTTCCAACACAGCCCTATGACAAGCAGGAGAGCCCTTGACCACACCATCTGCGATTGTTTCCCACATCAATCAAATCCTGAATTGTGAAGGTGGTACATGAACGCACCGTTAAGATAATACCCGAATCGCAGAATTTTAGGGAGTGTCACATCCCGATAAGGGACTGGCGCAGGGAAATATCTTTGTCTGCCACCACTACGCTCGCCGAACAAAACGCGCGCCACGCGCTCGAGATCTGCGACAGAACGACCCATAGGACCCGCGACAGGACGGACGGCCTCGAAGCCGGGATTCGGACCCTAGCGGCGTTCGACAGATAAGCTAGGCCCACAATGTCACGACGATGTACTCCACCGACGGAGCCCACATATGGTACACGCGCGAATCCGGGCTTAAGACCAAAAATCCCACAATACCCCGCTGGAATACGTATACTCCCCCCAACGTCCCGAACCGATACCGAGCGCCGCGCCGTCAGCCGCGAGCAGCGCGCCCTCACCGCCTGAGGAACCACCTGGGGTGTGGGCGGCCGACCATGGATTGCACGTGCGGCCCCAGAGAGGGTTGCAGCTCTCAAAGGCGAGAAGTGTCTGTTGGGACGTTCGTCTTGGCGAAGATGATAGCGCCTGCTGCGCGGAGCGTTGAGACGACCTAAACAGTACGGGCAGGTCCGTAAAAGGTGTGCTCGTAAGTTATGGAGGGGTTGGCAAAATGAGACGTACGGCGGCGTCTTGTTCGGCTGGCTTATTGGCCCATTGTGTACCCTATCGTACTATCAAACCCCTTCACGTTGACTATCCTAGCCTCATTACACCCTCAACCTGAAAAAAGATATAAGAGTGGGAGAAAAACGTACATTGGTCCTTCACGCTAATCGGCACACCATGCAGTGGCCCTTTCAAGCGACCCGTCGCAGCAAACTCGTCGTCCAGCTTACGAGCATCCTGTTTGGCCTCTTCAAAGAACACTATTCGTCGCGTGCGCCAGACAAGAGTCCAGCATTATCATTACGACAAAGTTCAGATAGTCGACACAAGTGGTACGTACCTTCAGTGAGGCAATTCATCGCTTCCTGCGCCTGCGCAGCGCGCGCAATATAAGCCTCCAGCACCACCGACGCAGTCCACTTTCCAGCCAAAATATTCTCTACAATCTGCGATGCTGCGCGCCGCAAAAATTCAACCCGCAGCTAGAATTAGCTCCATGAAAAACCATTACCAGTTACATCGAGAAACTCTTGGTGTTTCTCTGCCGAAAAGGCTGGGGCGTGCTTGAGGGCATCGGCGCGACTTGTGCGCTTGGCCTCGATAGTCTCGCGGTAGGGGTTCCGTGGGCTTGTAAAGAACCACATGAGTGTATATGCGATATTTAGGAAGTAGCTGTGGTGCTGAGGCTGAGAGATGGAAACCAAGCCAAACGAATACGTGTCGCGTCCGAGTCCACGCGGGCCGAATTACAGTCACGGTACTGTACAGCGAGTGTCGGTTCTGTATGAATTACAGTACTGTACACTACATTGCTCGTCGCCCGACGTCGGCAGCCCACTCGGGCGCTTGGACTCATTGACAGGCTGCGGGTCCTCTCCCTCAGTTTATTTTACAATGCTCGCGATTACAGCAGTATCACATCCCTTCCACCAACCGTGAGTGCTACCACACTTTCAGTACACCCTTTTATGCTTGCTCACGGACTCTATTATAAGCCAAGGAATATGACCATCCTTGCCGTTTCTATTTCTGAAAGGTCCTTGGGCCCTCACTGGCGTGCTCTCCGACTCCGAGTCCAACGCCTCGCATTTGCTCTATCTCCCTACTTGAACATTAATCTTGCTGCTTCATGCTTCACGGGTATACAAAATGTGCCTCCGTCAGAATCCTCAACTCGGGATCTGGAATTCACTTTCTTGTTGAAATATGGTGATTGCCAAAAACGTACGTCAGCGCTTACTTAGTTGAGGAGGTAGGCCCTGGGTAGGCCGCTCAAGGACAGGTCAGGGTAATTCTGATCGGGCATCGAATGAACGAGCCACCATTCAAGATCAGAAGACCAAACGATGGGCCAGGCGTTCGGGGCATGTCACATCCGGAACCTGCTGAAGACCGACATGGCTAATTGCGCCCTTCAAACTGATGAACATAGATAGACCACGAATTACGCTGGATGCCAATATATCCCGTTGAATGCATCATGTGCCTTGTCCAGAACTTATGGTCCGAATTATGTGACAGATCGCACATCAAACGCTTATTGTTTCTCTGGTAATACCCCCTCTTCAGTTCAATATGACGACAGACTGCGCTGCCTTTTTTTTGGTAGATAAGCAATGCAGCCTGAGGCCTTGAATGTGTTGTTACTTCTTTGCATTTCAACAATTATGGTTTCGTTACGGTCTTATCTTTGCTCTCGCCCTTATCGGGTTTGTCCATGCTACACCGATCAGCGTCAAGCGTCAAGCAATCACCACCCTCAGCCCTACCCAGATCAGTGAGTTCGCTCCTTTCACACAATTCGCGAGCGCAGCATATTGCAATTCATCCACTACAATTAACTGGAGCTGTGGAGGTGCGTTCACTCACTGTTCCACCCTCGAAGAACGCCCCAAGGTATTCTTGCTGAAACGACTCGGATGCCCCTGCAGACGACTGCAACGCGAACTCTGACTTTCAATCAGTGGCAGCTGGAGGTGACGGCGATCGTGTCCAGTTTTGTAAGCAAACGATTAACGACTGACACTATTTCAAATCATGGTCATAATCCTCCTAGGGTATGTCGGGTTCTCCCCATCGTTAAAAACAGTCATCGTCGCGCATCAAAGGAACCAACCCCCACAAACTGTAACTCCCTTTCTCCGCCTTGCCGTATTACTTACCTCAACAAATCTGTCAGACTCTCCCTCCTTGCCGATGCTGATTTTTTCCTCTTTCCACTCAACTCGACGCTCTTTCCGGGAATACCGCTTGGCGTAGAAGCTCATGTTGGGTTTTTCCAGTCACCAAGCCAAGTATACTACTTCGGCGCCTTCTAGTAACTACTTTGCATGCTGACAATGATGCATTTAAGCACTGCATCAACAATCCCTCTCTGCTGTCCAAACCACTCTCTCGAAGCTCGGTGCATCATCTGTCACCGTTGTCGGCCACTCTCTAGGTGGGGCACTTGCCCTTCTCGATGGCATCTACTTGCGGCCTGAATCTTGGCCAGAATGTGAGCGTAAGAGTGGTCACCTACGGCATGCCCCGCGTTGGGAACCAGGCTTTTGCCAGTTTTATAGACAGCGAGTTGAGCGGACTCGTGACGCACGTGAACAACCGGGAGGACCCAATCCCGACTGGTGCCTGGCATGTTCTCAGGATTCCATCACCCGTCGGGCGAGATACATATACAAGATTCTGGCACATGGGATGCTTGCCCCGGTGTGTTTTTCCTTCTTCCTGCATTTGCGTGTGGCTCGATCGATAGTGCTATGTCTGACGTTTGCGCAACCTTATTCAGGTCAGGATAATCCTTCCAACTTATGCATTGTCGGTGATGTGGAGAATATCCTCGAGGGACACTTGGGCGATCACGATGGGCCATACGCAGGTATTACTATGGGTTGTTGATATAGCATCTTGTGGCAGATACATTCCACATGACAGGGACGAGAGAAGAAAAAAAGTCATGCCTTTCGGGGAGCTTGTGGCACTTCGAGGAAGCAATGAAGCTCGTTGCTCCAGGTGCCTCAAGTTGAGGCACCGGGAGCAACGAGCCATAGGCCTTGGCCAGAGGGACATCGAACGCATTCACAAACAAATATCGCAATCGGGGGATATACGACCAGCGCCTGTGGGGGGCTCAGATTAGGGGCACACCGGGCTGTCGTCCCAGCACCCTCACGCGGTGCTCCCACTAGCAGCAGTCAGTCCTTCAGAGTACGTTCGAACTTACTACCTACCCTGAAGAATTCATCAGATACTACGCGTGCGCACACCGCGTCTTCAAACAGTGACGGAAGAAGCGCACGAAAAGTTCGAATCCGAGCCAACGTAACTTACATTCTCGTGAGGACATCGTCATTTTTAATTGCAAGTAAAAGCGAACGAAAGAGGTGCAGTACTGTACATAAGTTGGGAAAGCCTGAGTGAGCAGCGCCGTCAGTGTGCCAGTGAGCACGTCGGGAAAACGTGGTAAGGTCGAACGGAGCGCATCGAGTGAGGTATCAAATTACAGTAAATTGGGTGGTGCATGCGGGCAGAAGCGACTCGAAGCATTGCGCTTCTTCATCTATATTCACCGAACACCAAGTATCTGGGCGGGGCGTTCAATTCGTGTTTGTGATCCTCCGAGTCGACGTTTCAATTTGTCAATGAAAAACGTTGAGCGCCTCGCTTCTACTGGTAAAAAATGAGGGCAAGCTCTCGTTCCGAAAAAACATGCATCATCGCCGCAGGAAGCTGATCGGGGCGGATGAGGCTTCGGAGCTTGCCTGGGACACAAATTGTGGGGCGTAGTGAACGGCGGATGGCACCGCTCGCCTTAGCGTGGTGCAAGACGTCTTGCGTATTAACACTAGTACTGGCACGCATGGAAAACGCGCGGCCCTAGCCACTAGCAGTCGTACGGTGGGCGCGCGGGACAGAACACCTCTTTGAAATCGCCAGTGCGGACGCATGGGTTTGCAATACGGGAGCGTCGACGGAGGCGGGCCAACGGCATCTCACATGATAACGTACGATCTCCGGAAAATCCTAGATGCACACCAGTAGACAGGTCAAAAGACTGTATTACGGATCGACCGTCGACAACATTGCATATATCAACGCCTTTGCAAGACAAAATGGGCGAAGAAAGGTACAAAGAGACAGAGAGATCACCCCAAGGGAACTGAAGCAAAACGAGGTACCTTTTCATTTCCGTTTTTTCGTTCCCTGCAATCACTCTTCCAGTGGAAGGGGAGGCGGGGCATCGGGCTGTGGCGCAAAGATCACTTCGAGTGGAGGTGAGGTCTGGCTATCTTCCCCGAGCAAGGTCGCGATGATGCTCCGACCGGCGAACGAGCGACCGGCGAGCGCTTTCATGCCCGCCACAGCTCCTAAAGAATCCACGAACTTAACGTAAACGCGCCCGACCCCGTTCGCCTGATCGCTTGGATGGTGTCCCCTTCCATGAGACGGGCGTGGAACGCGCACATCCTCGACAGCACCGTATTTCGAAACCTCAGTCCGGACGTCGTCCACAATCTCCGTGTACTCCTCGTCGTCGATCAGGTCGTCAGGAGTGACCATGTTAAGCATAAGAAGAACACGCGCGTCGTCCTCTGAAACGTCGCCGGCGGGCATGATCGGCCGTGGGATCTCTGGGAACTGCTCGTACGGCAAGTCGGGGAAGCCGGGCTGACCGGCTTTAGCACCGACTGATGCACGCTGGATGACCAGCTGGCGATCGCCAAGTGTCATGCCGCTGAGTGCGGCAATGGCGACATCAGTGACGGCAGGATCGACGTATTCGAAGAATGCGAAGCCCTGCATTACAGCTCAACCATTTAAATAGCCGCAATATCAATCAAATAAGCACGCACCTTTGAAGGCCCAGTTCCATTGTCGCGCACGAGATTGAATGCCTTGAGCTCGCCAAAACTCTTCAGTAACTCCATCACCTGCTCTTCATTGAGGTACGATGGAAGGCCACCGACGAATACTTTGTTGGCCGAGTCTGGTACGTTAGTCGAGACGACCCCTGGCACATGGAAGCTGGCGGGCCCGGACATTTCCATACCACCGTAATCTTTTGGTCGGCGAATCTTGAGTGGGCCATTGAGAAACATGATCCCATCAAAGGCCATGGCAGCGGTGGCATCCTCAGCGCTGCGGAACTGCGAAGCGTCAGAACGAGAATGCCGCAAGATTCACAAAGAACGTACCTCGACGAACGCATAGCTCTTTTCATAATTGCACTGCACAGCAAGGACCGGGTTCCCCGGCGCGCCAGTACCGATCTTCATCTCTGTCATCTTATTGTTGAAGAAGTCGGCGAGATTCTGTTCGTTGATCTCTGGGGTGATGCTTCCGATGTACAAGCGCCGAGACTGACGAGACAGGTTAGGGTTCACTGCCATACCCATACCAAACGTGGGCACAGGCATTGGCGGCGGAAGGCCGGGAACTGCCAGAATAGGCGGGATCTGCGTGCGATTCGCGCCAGGAAGGTTGAAGAGCCCTAAGTTGGGGTATTAGTAAACAACTGACAAACACATCTCAGGGGGATCCGCACCGGTTTGTTTTGCCTGCATGGCAGAGTACTGCTCATAGCCCGGTGCATGGACGTCCCAACCACTCGCCTTGCGCTTCCGTTGCGAGAGAGTGACCGTGCCCACAGGTGTCGGTGAGCGGCGATCTGGCGAGCCCCCACCGTTACGCTCGCGGCCGCGGCCGCGGCGGGCACCACGAGAGGGGCTCCCCTCGTCCTGGCCGCCGAATGGCCGACGTCGGTCCTCTTCGCGCGGGTACTCCCGTCGGCGTTCTTCCTCGAAACGCGGGCGTCCTTCGTCGCGATAACGACCACGTTCACGGTCCCTGTCGCGTTCCCTATCGCGGTCACCGCGGTCTGGGCGTTCCCGATCACGGTGAGAGTAGCGTTCACGGTCGTCTCTGTCTCTCCTGCCACGGTCCCTGTCCCTTTCCCCACGATCACGGTCGCGATGGTCTTGGCGAGAGGAGCGGTGACGTTCCGAGTCACCGTGGTGGTGGTGATGAGAGCGGTCTGTGAAAGGGAGAGAAGAAAAGAGGTGAGCACGGTGCTGGAAATCTGTCTGTTAGTAGAAGGTGCGCCGGTCGACTGGTAATGAATCGAAGGGAACAAGGATTCTCGAAGCTAGCTAGCTGGTGCGGGTGGAATGCACCATAAGTGGATTGTGTCGGGTTAAAGAAAAAGAGGAAAATAAGGTAGTCACCTCTATCGCCAACATAAGGGTCAACTGCCGAAATTTACTATTAGTCTTTTCTGACCAAACGGCGGGAATATCGTACTGACCTGCGTCCGCCATGTAGTACAGTAGAGGAAGGAGAAAGAGTTGAGTTGACAAGTCAGACCCTGGACACCCGTCGCTCATACTCGTGAAGCCCCCGAGCACCGTTCACTGCCACTGATCAAGTCAGCAGCCCAGCCCTGCCCCACTGCCCCAAGGAGCACCTTTTGCTCAACAACGAACGACATGAAGATCGCAGAAGTCCCATATGCCGCTGATGCAGAAGTCTCCCTCTCGTATGACGAGCTTCAGGTTCGTCTTTGTTTGTTCTTCCCAGAGCATATAGACTGAGATGAACCACCGTTCATGTATAGGTTCTACGCACGCAATACGAAAAGGAGGTAGCCCAATCCCACATCACGACTCAAACAAAGTTCAATTACGCATGGGGTCTCGTCAAGAGTCCAGTTCGTGAACACCAAGTAGAGGGTGTACAACTCCTCGCAGGTGGTCGTTTTCCATACCCGGCTTTTTTGCTTCGTCCTCACGATTGATTTCCGCAGACATATACCGCTCCGAACCTACAAGGAGACGAGAATGTTTGTACTATTTAGCGTTGGGGCATTACAAGATGGGTAACTATGACGAATCGAAGAATTTCAACTGTGAGAGCCCATCACTCTACCTTTCCCTTGCTTGGCACTAATAAACCACAAACCACAATAGCTCGCCTCCTAGAAAGGGAACCGACGAATATGCAGGCACAGTCTCTTGATACTCTTATCGAGAAGGCCGTTAAACGGGGTATGTTACTCGCTTTCCATTTCCCGCAAGTTGGCTGACTGCGCACAGAGGGATATATTGGTATGGCCATCGCAGGCGGTGCTGCTGCAGTGGGCACACTTCTATTAGCAGGTTTGATCCGTCGTGCCTCGCGCAAGTAATGCACTCATGATACACATTTATGATCGATCGCACGCACGTCTTCCTGTTCTCCGTTTATCTCCCCACTAGCTCAGTATCTATCGCCTTCACTCCCCTCTCTATCCTAATACTATTATTTCTTGACGACCAAGGTTTACATCAGACCAACAAGTAATCTTCCGTTTCCTCGAACCTTCTGAGGCGCTACTCGTTAGGATACGAAATGTAGACTCTCTTTGGCAAGCTTTGCGGCAGAGCATAACGCTTGGTCTTCTCGTAGCCTCTATCAATGCTATGTTGAAAACACCTTCCTCTGGGAATTGAGATCGCAGGTAGATGCTTGTTCCAGGTTTCATCCACTTCACCTGGGCTCGTGTCCTGGGTACGAATCAAATCAATCTACTATAACTCTACACGTTACCATTCGCTATCCAGATGTCCGTGAGTTTCCTTAGTTGGGGGTCAGAAATGACGCGGAGGGTTCAATCCGTGGCAAGACCTCTCTCAGACCTCAGTTCGGGACGCCCATAACATTGTCCATCTCGCGTGCGAAAACCCTGCACAGGCAGGTAACTCCATTCCTAAACGGGAATCCCTAGTCAAACAACACTCAACCAAGTACACAAGAAATACCGTATACTACTAGTCCAGTGGTGGCAAAGTTGGTTGAATGGACCCGTTGTTCTAGAACGCGGAGGGTCATACAGCAGAAGGTGATTCCTTATTTGTGGACGTGAGATGGGGGTGCCTTACATGCCAGTGCCAGTGGTGTACTGCATTACCTTGCTATCGGCGCCTCGAAACCCAAGGGGAAAACTACTATAATATAAAGGGCCAAAAGGAATGCGATCTCTTGCCCAATTGGAACCAATATTCTTTTGATACGGTCGCGTCCGAGCTTCTTGCCCAATTTCAATCTCACCGACCACCGTCTAATTACCACCGCGAACGACAAACAATACCATTTCACTCTCTGACCGAAGCCCGTCAGGAACACGGGTCTCCGCTGGGAATGTCATTGTCGATCATCATATAATAGCGTGGATAGTCCGAGTCTGGTTTGAATTTACTAATGATTAGTGCAGCACCACTTCACTAAAACGGGGCAGCCGAAACCGGAACTGCAACTCTTGAACGAAACGCAACAGGTAGTCCTGTCAGCCTCATGGAAAACGCACGTACTTGTAAAAATATACCGTATCAACGTTTGACTCCCTTTTCGAACTCGGACTCTACCTCCGATTCCACGGATCCTTAGAGTCGAACCGGAGGTCGCTTTCCCGACAAGCTTTTCACGACCTCGCCTCGTCCACAGCATCAGCAATCGCTTCACATACCTCTCGTGCTGCTACAGAAGCCGCGAGCGCGAAGTTGAAGAGGTGAGTATAAGAAGGATGCGAGCGACTGTTTGTATCGCACTCATTCTCGTCGGATATGTTACGTGCCAGTGGATTAGATGACGAAAAATGTTGTTAGTTGGGTAGTCAAGGTGAGCGTTCAGTTGCGAAAACGAAAAGAAGAGACACAATTCCGAAACGAACGGAAGTGGGAAGTGGGCTACAGATTGGAGAAGATCATTGAGTTGGCAGTTAAAGTGAACGAAAAGGTTAACGCACTGTTTTTTTGCTTGCATGTGTCAATGCTGTGGAGATCAATCACTGATGGGAGTCCCGGATAATACTGTACTCAGCATCAATGCGTTGAATATAGAAAGTATCGCATCTGACCTGTCATCCTGTGTCAACTGAATCCGAGTCGGAATGAAAATCATTACAGTAAGCACTGCCAAGAGGTATGCAAGCGTGACGCGGGGCGATAACAGCGCAACGCACTGCTTATATATATGCGGTCCTTGATAGTCAAAGGCGGTATGCTAGTGGTGGCGAGGCTTGTAGTTGATGAGAGGGAGATAACTGGCTCGATGCAAGCGTTGATGAATAAAGGGGCACAAGCTGCCACTCATCGAGGATGCGGATATCCAGATGATGGGAATCGTCGATGCCTGAAGATGTCTCGCTAGTAAAACCTCGTTGATGATTCCAACACCAAAGGGTCGAAATCCCTATCAAACTAAGCTCTGAAGACAAATTGCGATGACAAGCTTGGCCAACAACATCCAATGTTCCTCTCAGAGGTACCTCGCACAATCGAGGCTCTCCAGCACTGCATCCTACGTGCTAGGATGCCCAACATTCAGAAATCCATCGGATTCGCAGGACCACGCGACCCTGGTTTCTTTAGTTTTGAGGGAATCTGAGAGGTCGTGTAGGGACGTGCCATAACCACGACGGAGAAATATTGTTATTCAGCAAAAGGGTTGGCTGAGGGAAGAGGCAAAAACTTACGGCCTAGGGTCAACCGTACTCCGCAACTCCATGTCAGCAGCGCCGGCGTTCACTGTGTCAACACCATTATTGGCGATACCGGAAATGCGACGCGAGACCTTCGCTTTGCCTTTCAATTCATAGTCGGCAGCTTTAAGATTCTCGGACAGGGACTCGGCGTTCGGCGCATTCGAGATCGTTGACTCTGTCGACGACCCTAGGCTGGTCGGTGCCGTATACCAATCTTCAGACTTTGTTGACGACTCTGGGCTCGTCAGCTGCGAATGGGAATGCCGGGAATGTCCGGACTCTGAGCTCCCCGGCGGCCCATCATCATCTAACTCCACCGACTCACGCTCGGAATCTGCTGGGATCGTCTGCGTCGAATGGGAATGTCCGGACTCTGAGCTCTCCCTCGACGCATCATCACCCGACTCCGTCAACCCAAGGATGGAATCTGCTGGGCTGGGTGGTGGCACATGCACCTCTTGAAACTGCATTTCTGCTAGGTTCGGTAGTGGCATATTCTGCGCAGGTTCTCCCCACACATTCTCGTAGTGCCACAAGTCATCCCACAGCACATTCAAGTCTTCATCCAGAATCCGCTTCCTCAACACGGTTATCACGTCCTCGGATACGTGCACCACATCGACGCATGCTTCACGCTTCTCCTGTACTAGCACAGGGGCCGCGAGAGTGAAGGTGATGGCAGTAAGGATAGGAAGGATCCAACGACGCATTGTGGGATGTGTGACGTGGATCAGACGACGTTGTTGAGTCAAGTAGTGTATGTGGGCGTCCAGTTGTCAAAACAAATAGTGGATAATAAGTTCAGAACAAATGAAGGTGGACTAAAGATCAGAGAAAGTAATGGATTAGCAGGTTCAAAGTGAAGGGAAAGTCAGACGCACTATCCAGTACCCAGGAACGTTAAGGCGAACGAGACGAGGAAAAAACGTCGAGAGTTGATATCATGATGCTTTTATATATGCATGTGCTGATGCTCCAACGTAAGTTCTTGATGGATGCTCCGCAGAGTCAATGCGTCAGATATAAAAAGAATCACATCTAAGATACATAATGCTGGCCAGGCAAGAGTTCCTCAGTACAGGTGATGAAGTCGTTGTTCCTCACCGCCACCTCGGCGGAAGGACTTTGAAGGGTTGACGTTATGGCGTAATGTCTGATGTGCCTGATGGTGGATTCAAAACGGGAATTGATGCGGAGGCTCAGAAATGAAGTGGCGACGAGGATCTGAGCGGACTGACCGCTGTGTTGGTATCAGGAATTTGCCAACGGACATGTCGGTCTCGGGCCCACCCTAGAGATGGAACTAGCCAATCAGCAGGCAGCGGGGGATGCCGGCGTATGTGATGATGTCAACCATGGACCTTGAGTGGTTTGAGTGAGCACCACCGGCCCAACACTTGAACACTGACCATGTAAATAGTGTAATGGTGATGTTTAGAAGGAGGTCTTACTGTATCTAAGGTGGAAAACGGCTAGTCGTGTTCACTCAAGCCACTCAAGGTTCATGACACGGCATCCCCCGCTGCTTACTAATTGGCTCCTATGGTCCCGCCCGATCATATCATGTCCAAGATACTGAACTGAACACCGTGACGGCGGACCTCAGTTCACTCAGATCCTGTCGCCACTTCGTTCTGAGCTTCCACATCAATTCCCGTTTGAATCCACCTTCAGGCGTGCATCAGACATTACGCCACAAATATTCCCGAACCCTCGTTGAGTTGCAGCTTGCGCCCCTTTACTCATCAACGCTTGCATTGTACCAGTTGTCTCCTTCTCACAACTACAAGCCTCGCCACCCTTAGCATACTGCCTTTGCGTAATGATTTCCATTCCGACTCGGATTCAGTTGACACAGGATGACTGTTCCATGTCTCAAATGCGCCACTTTCTATATCCAACGCATTGATTTTGAGTGCAGTATCCCATCAGTGACTGATGTCGGAGTCCACAGCCTTAACGCAGCAAGCACGTCAACGTCAACTGACACTCTTTGTCATCTAGCAGATGAGCAAACTCAGCGAAGTGACTGGATACTAGATAGTGCCTTAAACCTTTTCGTTCAACTTCTAACTGACCAAACAACACCAGAATTACAGTATTTACATGGTCAGTGTTAGAGCTCACTTAAGATTCATACGTTCATGGTTGACTTACAGTAATCACACGCGGCATCCCGCCCGCTACTTGCAATTGCTGATCGGCTGGTTCCATCTTCTGTATCAAGCCTGCACGTCCTAGATTACAGACCAGCCTCAGGTTGGTTAGGAGCATGGCCAACAAGTCCGACCCGTGGACAGTGCCGCCTTGGAACCATATTTTGGCAAATTTCTGATGCTGAACACCGTCAGTCCGCTCAGATCCTGGTCGCCACTTCATTTCCGATCTGAGCCTCCCGGGCCGCATCAATCCCGTTTGAATCCACCATTGGGCCTCCATCATCAGACATTACGCCACGACATCAATCCGAATTAGAGTCTTTAAGGTGCTTCCGCTTGAGGTGAACGTGGTCATTCCGCTGACCGGCGATGAGGAACAACGACTTCATCACCTGTACTGGCGTACTCTTTCCTGGCTAGCATCATGTATCTTAGATGTGATTCTTTTTATATTTGACGCATTGATTCTGCGGAGCATCCATCAAGAACTTACGTCCGGAGCATCAGCACATGCACATATAAAATCATCATGATGTCAACCCTCGACGTTTTTTCCTAGCGCCTTCGCTCGTCTCGCTCGCCTTAACGTTCTTGGGTACTGGATAGTGCGTCTGCCTTTCCCTTCACTTTTAAATGGCTAATCCATTACCTTCTCTAATCTTTAGTCCACTTTCGTTTGTTCTGAACTTGTTGTCCACTTTTTGTTTTGACAATTGAACGCCTACATACACTACTTGACTCAACAGTGTTGTCCAATCCACGTCACACATCCCACAATGCGTCGGTACAACATAGTCTCTCGGATATTTGTTATCCTCACTGTCATTACCGTCACTCTCGCGGCCCCTGTGCTAGTACAGGAGAAGCATCAAGCGTGGCTCGATGTGGCGCACGTACCCGAGGACGTGATAACCGTATTGAGGAAGCGGATTTTGGATGAAGACTTGGACATGCTGTGGGATGGCTGGTGGCACTACGTGAATGTGTTGGGAGAGCCTGCGCCGCCACCGATTGTGCCACTACCGAACCTAGCAGAAGTGCACGTGCATGTGCCAGAATTGCATGTACATGTGCCAGAGGTGCATGTGCCACCTGAGTTGATGGAGTTAGATGATGATGCGCCGCCGGTGAGCCCAGAAGGGTCAACAGAGTCTGAAGATCGGCATACACCGCCGTCGAGCCTAGGGTCGTCGAAAGAGTCGGACCCGGACCATGGGTCAACAAACTCGAACGTGCCGAGCGCGGAGTCCCAGTCCGAGAATGTTGACGCGGCTGAGATGGAGTTGCGGAGTGCGGTTGACCCCGGGCCGTAAGTTTTTGCCTCTTCCCTCCTACCAACCCTTTTACTGAATAACAATATTCTGGCGATGGCACGTCCCTACACGGCCTCTCAGATTCCCCCAAAACTAAAGAAAACGGGGTCGCGTGGTTTTGCAGTGTCCGATGGATTTTTGAATGTTGGGCATCCTAGCACGTGGGATACTAGAGAGTCTCAATTGTGGGAGGTACCTCTGGGAGGAACATTGGATGTTGTTGGCCAAGTTTGTCTTCGGAATTTGTCTTCAGAATTTAGTTTATAACGCTTTGATAGCAGATTTCGACCCTTTGGTGTTGGAATCATCAATGAGGTTTTACTAGCGAGGCATCCTCAGGCATCGACATCCGCATCCTCATTGACTTGCAGCTTGCGCCCCTTTACTCATCAATGCATCAACGCTTGCATTGGGCCAGTTGTCTCCCTCTCACCAACTACAAGCCTTGCCACCCTGGCATGCATACCGCCTTCGACTATTAAAGACCATATATATATAAACAGTACGTTGCGCTGTTATCGCCCCACGTCACGCTTGCATACCTCTTGATCTTGCCTGGCTAGCATTATGTATATTAGATGTGATTGATTCTGCAGAGCATCTATCAAGAACTTATGTCCGCGGCGTCAGCACATGCACATATAAAACATCATGATGTCAATTCTCGACGTTTTTCTAGCGCCTTTGCTCACCTCGCTCGCCTTAACGTTCCTGGGTACTGGATAGTGTGTCTACCTTTGCCTTCACTTTTAACCGGCTAATCCATTACCGTCTCTGATCTTTAGTCCAGTTTTATTTGTTCTGAACGTTTGTCCACTTTTTGTTTTGACAACTGAACGCCCACATACACTCGACTCAACAACATCGTCTAATCCACGTTACTCATCCCACAACAATGCGTCGGTACAGCATAGTCTCTCGGATCATTCTTATCCTTACTGTCATCACCTTCGCTCTTGCGGCCCCTGTGCCAGTACAGGAGAAGCATCAAGCATGGGTCGATGTGGTGCACGTACCCAAGGACGTGATAACTGTGTTGGGGAAGCGGATTCTGGATGAAGACTTGGATGTGTTGTGGGATGGCTGGTGGCACTACAAGAATGTGTTGGCGAGACCTGCGCCGCGACCGTCACCACCGAATATAGCAGAAGTGCATGTACCAGAGGGGCCTGCGCTGCCACCGAACCTAGCAGGAGTGGATGTGCCAGGGCCGCCTGCACTACCACCGAACCTAGCAGGAGCGGATGTTCCAGGACCGCAAGCGCTACCGCCGAACCTAGCAGAAGTTCATGTGCCAGAAGGACCTGCACTACCACCGAACCTAGCAGGAGCGGATGTTCCAGGGCCGCAAGCGCTACCACCGAACCTAGCAGGAGTGGATGTGCCAGGGCCGCGACCTGCGCCAGCACCGAACCCAGCAGGAGTGGGTGTACTAGGGCCGCGACCTGCGCCAGCACCGAACCTAGCAGGAGTGGGTGTACTAGGGCCACCACCTGCACCAGCACCGAACCCAGCAGGAGTGGGTGTACTAGGGCCGCGACCTGCGCCAGCACCGAACCCAGCAGGAGTGGGTGTGCTAGGGCCGCGGCCTGCGCCAGCACCGAACCCAGCAGGAGTGGGTGTGCTAGGGCCGCGGCCTGCGCCAGCACCAAACCCAGCAGGAGTGGGTGTGCTAGGGCCGCGGCCTGCGCCAGCACCGAACCCAGCAGGAGTGGGTGTGCTAGGGCCGCTACCTGCGCCAGCACCGAACCCAGTAGATTCCGACCGTGAGTCAATTGAATTAGATGACGATGCGCCGCCGGGGAGCCCAGAGTGGTCAACAGAGTCTGAGGATTGGCATATGGCGCCGTCGAGCCTAGTGCCACTAGAGTCGGACCATTGGTCAACGATCCCGAATTCGCCGAGCGCAGAGTCCTTGTCCGAGAATCTCAAAGCTGCCGACTATGAATTGAAAGACAAAGCGAAGGTCTCGCGTCGTATTTCCGGTACCGCCAGTGGTGTTGACCCGGTGGAACGCGGCCGATATGGTGTTGCGGAGTGCGGTTGACTCGGACCCGGGCCGTGAGTTTCTGCCTCTTCCCTCCGCCGTGGTGATAGCACGTCCTTACACGGCCTCTCAGATTCCCCAAAAACTAAAGAAACAGGGGTCGCGTGGTCCTGCGAATCCGATGGATTTCTGAATGTTGGGCATCCTAGCACGCAGGATGTTAGAGAGCCTCAATTGTGCGAGGTACCTCTGGGAGGAATGCTGGATGTTGTTGGCTAAGTTTGTCTTCGGAACTCAGTTTAGAACAGTTTGGTAGCATATTTCGCCCCTTGAGTGCTGGGATCATCAATGAGTTTTACTAGCGAGACATCCTCAGGCATCGACGATTCCCATCATCTGGACATCCGCAATCCTCATTGCATTGCAACTTGCGCCCCTTTACTCAGTCAGTCAACGCTTGCCTTGGACCGGTTGTCTCCTTCTCAAAACTACACGCCTCGCCACCACTAGCATACCGACACATATAAAGCACTGCACGTACGCTTGCATACTTGCATACCTCTTGGCAGTACTTACTAATTTACATTCCGACTCGGATCCGATCTCCGCTCCAAGCCCATCTTAAGTTACTGGCACGTGAAAGAGGCAACCTCGGCATCAACTCCCGCCGCGTGGTGATGTTTACCCATCCACTACATGCAGTATAGCCATTAAACGACGCGGGGACTCGGATTCAGTTGACACAAAATAACAGTTGCATGTCTCAGATGCGATACTTTCTATATTATGCTGACTACAGTATCATCCAAGACTCCCATCAATGACTGATGCCGCAGTGTCCACAGCCTTGACCGGCTTGACCCTTGACGCATGCAAGCAAAAAACACGTCAACTGACATTTGTCTCTAGCTCCTTCTTGCTCGTCTAGCAAATGAGCAAAGTGATTGGATACTACAGTAGATAGTGCGTTGACCTTTTCGTTCACTTTTAAATGACCAGTCAATAAGTTAACAACTTTTTTTGTCATCTAATCCACTGGCACGCCGTAACACATCCAACGAGAATGAGTGTGGTACATGCGTACAAAACAGTCGCTGGCATCCTTCTTATACTCACCGTCTTCGACTTCGTGCTCGCGGCTCCTGTAGCAACACGAGAGGTACGTGACGTGACTACCGATGTTATGGACAGAGGCAAGGACATGAAAATTGTATCGGGTAAGCGAGCTCAAGAGGGAAAGGATTCGAATATACATCAGTGGTTGGGGGAGCTGCCCTCGCGTTCGAGTTGGCCCTCGTCGCCGGGGTCGGACCGGTGGTCGGAAGTGTCGCAGGGGTCATTTGAATCTCATCTCCGAGTCTTGTAACTACGACAGCGACCCTAGGCTGGATGGCGCTGTTGCAGCATTATAGTATTTACATGGTCAGTGTTGGGTTGGTCGTGCTCATTCAAGCCACTCAAGGTTCATGCACGTTCATGGTTGACATAGTTATGGCACAGACCGACCCATGGACATTGGACAGTGCCGCCTGATCGTGTCCAACGGTATTTTGCAAATTTCTGATGCCAAACACAGCGGTCCAGTCAGTCACGCTCAGCGCCACTTCATTTCTGAGCTTCCACATCAATTCCCGTTTGAATCGCACATCAGACATTACGCCACAATCATCCAATTGGAGTTTTCAAAGTGCTTCCGCCGAGGTGGATGTGGTCATTCCGCTGACCGGCGATGAGGAATAACGACTTCATCACCTGTATTGGGAAACTCTTGCCTGGCTAGCATTATGTATCTCAGATGTGATTGATTCTGCTGAGCATCTATCATTAACTTATGTCCGCGGCGTCAGCACATGCACATATAAAACATCATGATGTCAATTCTCGACGTTTTTTCTAGCGCCTTTGCTCACCTCGCTCGCCTTAACGTTCCTGGGTACTGGATAGTGTGTCTACCTTTGCCTTCACTTTTAACCGGCTAATCCATTACCGTCTCTGATCTTTAGTCCAGTTTTGTTTGTCCTGAACGTTTGTCCACTTTTTGTTTTGACAACTGAACGCCCACATACACTCGACTCAACAACATCGTCTAATCCACGTTACTCATCCCACAACAATGCGTCGGTACAGCATAGTCTCTCGGATCATTCTTATCCTTACTGCCATCACCTTCGCTCTTGCGGCCCCTGTGCCAGTACAGGAGAAGCATCAAGCGTGGCTCGATGTGGTGCACGTACCCAAGGACGTGATAACTGTGTTGGGGAAGCGGATTCTGGATGAAGACTTGAATGTGCTGTGGGATGGCTTGTGGTACCACGAGAATGTGTTGGGAGAACCTTGGAATGTGCGTGCCAATACTAACAACGAACCTGGCACATGTGCATATACTACCACAGGGCCCAGCAGATTCCGACAGTGAGTGGTCGGAGTCAGATACAGATGATGATTCCGGATATTCCTATCCGTCGACGGTCCTAGCAAATCCCGACTCGGACGGTGAGTCGATGGAGCTAGATGATGATGCGCCGCCGGGGAGCCCAGAGTCCGGACATTCGCATTCGCCGGCGACGAGCCCAGAGTCGTCAACAGAGTCTGAAGATTGGTATACGGCGCCGTCAAGCCTAGGGTCGTCGGACTCGGACTCGGACTCGGACTCGGACCGTTGGTCAACGATCTCGAATGCGCCGAGCGCAGACTCCCTGTCCGAGAATCTTAAAGCTGCCAACTATGAATTGAAAGGCAAAGCGAAGGTCTCGCGTCGTATTTCCGGTACCGCCAGTGGTGTTGACCCGGTGAACGCGGCTGATATGGTGCTGCGGAGTGCGGTTGACCCCGGGCCGTGAGTTTCTGCCTCTTCCCTCCGCCGTTGGTGATAGCACGTCCTTACATGGCCTCTCAGATTCCCCAAAAACTAAAGAAACAGGGGTCGCGTTGTCCTGCGAATCCGATGGATTTCCGAATGTTGGGCATCCTAGCACGCAGGATGTTAGAGAGCCTCGATTGTGCGAGGTACCTCTGGGAGGAATGCTGGATGTTGTTGGCCAAGTTTCTCTTCGGAACTTAGTTTAGAACAGCTTGGTAGCATATTTCGACCCTTTGGTGCTGGAATCATCAATGAGATTTACTAGCGAGACATCCTCACCGACGATTCCCCATCATCTGAACATCCGCATCCTCATTGCGTTGCAACTTGCGCCCCTTTACTCACCGAGTCAACGCTTGCCTTGGACCAGTTGTCTCCTTCTCAAAACTACAAGCCTCGCGGCCAGGTGGCACTATTGCATAGACTATGAGACATGACCGACAGCACTGTATCAGAGGACACAGCCTGAGGCGCTTAAGCCACCCGCTCGTCTCAAGTATCGTAATTTTCAATTCAAATTTAGCCGTCCATATCACATGCAGGAAAAAGCTCGGCCCACGTCCTCAAATATCTCTCCCATCATATATCTCGGACCCAGGAGCGTCGCCCATAGGGTCAAATGAACCGCAAAGTGGTCGGCATTCTAGGTGGGAGTAAGCGTTTCTTTTCTCCCCCCCACCTCGAAATCACAACGAACGACCCTGATGAGAGAAACTCCTTTTCCGTCCAGACCCATCATGTTTGCTCTGATTGAATCCTAATGACATCCCTCCCCTTCCTCCCTCTACCCCATCGTACAAAAACCCACTCATACGACGACGACTATAACGACGACCATTTATAGGTGGTGGCCAGCTTGGCCGCATGCTGGCCGCCTCAGCATCGCTTTTAAACATCCCAGTCGTGATTCTAGACGTGGGTGCCTCAGCACCAGCCAAGCAGATCCTCGCACCAACGACCACCCATCTCTCGCACATCGATGGTTCATTCACAGACCCGACCAAGATCCGTGAGCTCGCCGCCAGGGTGGACGTGCTCACAGTCGAGATAGAGCACATAGACGTGGACGTGTTGGAAGAGGTGCAGCAACGTCAGCGTACGGATGAGATGGGGGTAGTAGAAGTGCACCCGGCGCCGTCGACGATCCGTACAATTCAGGATAAGTTCCAGCAGAAAGTGCACCTCCAATCCCACGCACTCCCCATCGCTCCCTTCCTCGAGATCGTCGAACTGTCCATTCAAGGGCTCAAAGAAGCAGCCACGCGCCTCGGCCTGCCGTTAATGCTCAAAAGCAAGACGTTGGCCTACGACGGGCGCGGAAATTTCGTCCTTCGCGATCTATCGCATGTTCAAGAGGCACTCGAATTTCTCAGCGGGCGCCCGCTCTACGCAGAGAAGTGGGTGCCGTTCGTCAAGGAGATCGCCGTCATGGTCGTGCGTACTGCCGCGGGGCAGACTTATTCTTATCCGGTCGTGGAGACGGTTCATAAAGATAATATCTGTCACCTCGTATTCGCGCCCCTTCGAAGCCGAGATCCCAAGCTTGCGGCGCACGCTCAAGAAATAGCAGAAAGGACCGTCCAATCCCTAAGTGGTGCAGGTATATTTGGCGTGGAGATGTTCCTCTTGGCGGACGGTGTGTTCAAACTACATTTTCATTCTTAAGGAAACCACACTGACGTTCAAAAGGCCAAATCCTCGTGAACGAGATCGCGCCTCGACCTCACAATTCGGGCCATTACACCATCGAAGCGTGCGAGACCTCCCAATACGAAAATCATCTCCGCGCCATCCTCTCCCTCCCCATCGGCTCGACCGCGCTCAAAGTACCTTCCGCCGCTATGCTCAACCTCCTCGGCTCGTCGAACGATATGTCCGAGATCCTCGACATTGCAGATTTCGCGCTCGGTGTGCCCGGTGCGAGTGTGCACCTCTACGGCAAGGCAGAGTGTCGCAAAGGTCGCAAGATGGGACACATAACCTTAACCGCGAACTCGGACGCCGAGATCCGCGCTCGTCTCCGCCAACTGTTGGGGCGTATCCCGGGCGGTGATCCCTCTGATATCGATCTATACGCGCCTGAGGCACCGCAGCTGAATTCGGGGTTCTCTCACAAGCAACCTTTGGTCGGTGTCATTATGGGCTCAGACTCGGACCTGCCCGTGATGTTACCCGCCGCGGGTATCCTCGATCGCTTCCGCGTGCCGTACGAACTGACGATCGTCTCCGCGCATCGCACGCCAGACCGATTGGTAGAGTACGCGCGGTCTGCGGCGGCGCGAGGGCTCCGAGTGATTGTAGCTGGCGCGGGCGGTGCGGCTCACCTTCCTGGTATGGTCGCTGCGATGACGGCCCTGCCTGTGATTGGTGTACCCGTCAAAGGCAGCTCACTCGATGGGGTGGATTCGCTGCACAGCATCGTACAGATGCCCGTTAGTCTTAATGCATTTCCTCATGGTTGCCCTGCTGATGAGTTCACATTTTTGCCAGCGTGGGATCCCAGTAGCAACCGTGGCCATCAACAACGGAGTGAATGCGGGACTGCTCGCCGTGCGCATTCTCGCGGCTGGTAATCCGCACTTGGTACGAGATATGGAAGACTACCTGAAAGAACTGGAGAAGGAAGTACTAGGAAAAGTCGAGAAGTTGGAGGAGATTGGCTGGGAGAATTACCCAGTGAAGCGCACCTGAGTACTGTACAGTATACTAGTAGGGCAGGCGGTATATATCGCGTCGCGGTCACGTGGTGTATTTTATTGAAAAGAAGCGGGAGAAACCGGGCCTGTGATAGCACGATGCTTTGCACGCATTCAGCACGAGGTGGGGATGTATGCGGCGCCGCGGCGGGGATGCAGCCAGGCCAGGGAACGTATAAGTATTCCTCTCCGTCACCTCTGCATGGCCCTTTCCATAACAACCACGTCCCTTTCTTTGCCTCTCCACGTCCGCGGTCGCGTTTCCTTCTTCCACCGTTACCCTCTTCTCTTTTCATTCTTATAAACAGGCGTCACCCCTATGTCAGATCATTGGCCACATATTGCTCCCAGAGACAGTAACAGCCCCATCGTGCCCACAAATTACCAGGTGCGAGAAACACACCGTCCTTCCTCCTCCCCCTCCTCCCCTCCTTTGTATCTCACATCCCCTTCCAGTTAACTGTGCTCTTTGTAGTGCGTTCCCCTCTCTAATCCTCAATCCTCTCCTGCCTACATATACTTAAGACGAAGGTATAGATAATCGCTTATGCGATAGTGCTCTTCGGTCTGTGGACCATCCCAGGCGCACGACTGATGATCATCCCTTTCAAACTCTTCGCCATCGGCTGGCATGAACTCTGCCATGCCATACTTGTAAGCCTCCGCTTCTCCATCTCGCAACCCTTTCTCCGTCGACTGTTTTTTTACGGTATGGCGTAGGCTATAATGACAGGAGGGACGATAACGCGAATGTCGATAGATCCCGTGGTGGGCGGTTGCACCATCGTGCAGGGCGGCCACCCTGCCTCGATCCTCTGCGCCGGTTATGTCGGTTCTACGCTTATGGGCGGTTTATTCATTCTCGGCGGCTTCGACACTCTAGCAGCCAACTTCTCAGCTTCGTCGCGGGGGTTGGGCTGATAGCACCTTTATCTCTCGTCAGAGATAACTGTACGTCGCGTCTCGCGCGTATAAAAACACGAACAAAGAATAACAGTTTTGACTGGGAACACGCGTATTAGAACGATTGTACTCACGATCGCCTATGAGGGTCTATTAGTGGGATTTGGTTCATCGATCACGCGTGCGCCTTTTCTTGGATAGTTGGATTTCCTCTTATGGTCCATATTTGTTGCAGCCAGGCGCTACGGTGGTATATGCTTTTCCTTGGCATGATTCAGTAAGCTACAGTTTTTAATTTGTCTACTACGTATTACTAAACTTCTCCACCTATTGCCCAGCATATTATACGTTATTTGTACGTCC
>WHVC01000331.1:0-25403 GCA_015178925.1 Russula emetica | reverse complement strand
GTGCTGGGATAATGAAATCGAGATATTTCTCAGCGTATTCCGAGGTTAATTGAGGGAGTTGTATCTTGTTCATAATACTGGTCATGTGTTCTTCGACCTCCTTCAAGATAGCATATTGGCGTCTCCTAGGACGATCAAGTTCACGATGTCCCGCAAGCTGCTCCAGTTTGTTCAAGCTATATTGAGCAATGCGCTCATCGGTGGCTCTGGCCCCCAGGCGAACAATATTTGTAGTGATTTTGGCATCAAGGATTGAAGTAAGCAAATGGTCGAGCGCGAGATTCGTGTAGGCGATGAGTACTACGATAGGAGACGTCAGTGTAAACATATAGAGGTAATTCCCCACACACCGATCGGCCTGATTTTACTAGAGAATAGTACTCGGAGAATTTCCTTTCCCGTGAAACTCTTTCTCGACATGAGAATGGAGCATATTTTCTCGAATTAATAATCAGCCATACCTTTCCTGTTCCGGGAGGCCTGACAGCTCGGTGATAAGAAGCCAGTTCTAAAAGATAAACGTATGACGCACCCCTGTATCAGAGAAACTTCCCGTGCGAGCGCTCCGATCAACGCATCGGCCTGAGAAGGATCCAATTCACTGGAGCGCACTAGATGTTGGCGTGCGAGTGCTACAGATGTCTCGTCATTAACGTCGAGGTTTGGAATGTTTAGACCAGATCGAGCCAAGCACTGCAAATTATATCTGAACCGCGGGACGCGAGCGTATCGAGGTGGTCCAACTTGCAGGGAGTCGAGAGAGATCCGAGTGCGATATGGTGTTAGCAAAGGGGATGGAGGTCGGTTCTACCTCTTGTAGAGTTCGAAGGAACGGCTGTATAGCCTCGAACATGATACTGTTGTCCAAAAGAACCGCATGTGTGACGAATTGATGGAAATGACTGTCGACGCAAAGCCATGAGGTTCTATCTCGGCGTCGAAGAAAGAGATTCGAAGCTGAATGGTATTGACATCTGCTTTGGCGGATTCTCCGATGTCCGCACCCGTAGAGATGATAGTTCCAAGAAACACTCGTAATCGACGCGTAGAGATAAGAGCCAAAGCGACCAGACTCCCGCGTTGCAACCGCTTTGAGTTATCCCAGTATTCTGCTCTCTTTTCCCGCTCTTGTCGCGGGCGCCCCCAGGAGGAGCATCGAGTAGAAGGCCAACGGTGAAGTTACGACGCTCAGCCTTGACGGGTGCGAACCGAACGCCCAGTGTAGAGGTAAAAGAACACCGAATTGGTTCCAGACGTTCCTATGCGCCTCCCTTAGACGCCAGCAACTTCTCTAGTGTCGTAAGACGCTTCCCAGAGAGAGTTCTAGGAGCCCACATGGTCTCGAGATCTCTACGAATTTCTCCGATTGATTGTCGGATTGATGTGCTTTGACAAAAAACAATCAGCGCAAGTAAACAATAGAGCAGGAATGGGGGCATACATCATCTCTTCCCTCAGAAGTCGGAACTGAATATCAAGATGTCGTTGCATGGAATTCTCGGGTAGATGATGTGGCGCCATCGGAAGGAATACTGGGAGATGAGGTGCTATGGGACAAAGGAGTTCCTCATGCGTGGGCGCAATCCGGATATCCTGTATATCAGTGGAATCGTTGTCGTGACGAGATCCTCCATCTCGCAAAGTGCCAGGGGGGTCATAGGTGTGTGCTAGGCGAGAAATAAAGGCCTGCTGCATCTGAATAGTCGTGACCGCTGCGTGTGCTACAGGCCGCCTCATCCTTTCTGTGTGCCCGTATTCTCTATCCGTGATCAACCTGAGACGATCGACGTCTTTCTCGAGTTCCGCCAATGTGAGATTGCGGACTTCGGGGGTTGATTGGACAATAGAATCCGAGAAAGTCGGTTGCGGAGAGTTGACAGCTCTAGCCCAGCGAGAAAACCAAAGAAAAAGGTCTTCGACGAAGTCGCGTAGCTCAGGGTGGTTTTGTAATGCGTGCTTGAAGCGCGCGAAGTATCTTCGAGTTCCCAGAATAAATAAGAGTAATACGAGGGAAGCGAATGCCGAGACTCACTGGGATAGGACAGTGGAAAGAGTTTTGAAGACTACCACCCCACTAAGTGTATTTTTACGTGATCCGGGAACACCTGGCGAACGATCCTCCCATGTCAGGTCGTTTATCATCGAGGACATGCATTCTCGAGTAGTTGTTTGAAAATCATCATAATTTTGGTCAATAATAGTGTACATCTTGCTGGAATTACTTCTCAAGGGGCGAAATCTGGTGAAGATACATCGACGACTCACTTCGTATTCTGATGCATAGTGGTTTTGAGTACCAGGTCCGACGACAGGAACTATGTGGTGAAAGAATCAGAACCCAGTCAGGAAGTCCATTTGAAATATACCTCGAGGATTGGGAAATGACCTTTCTGATATGAGAGTTTTGCCGAGCCAGTGCCAACATTAACGGCGACCGGGGAGAATCGCAAGACGTCACCGATTCGTAGTAAAGCGTTACCCTAATAACGACGATGTCACTACGAAGCAGAAAAAAACCTAGGAAACTGGGCGCACTCGAACGATGCTGTCGAGAAAGTCCTATCTCAGAAATGGCTAATCAATACCAGGCACGTTAGTTTGGGGCACTCAACTGACCTGGGCCTGATTGGAATCCTATATGACGTGAATAATTAGTAAACATTACTCGTGACTACAATTTTGCGTACCCATGCACGGTTCCGTGAATTGACGCTTGCAAAGATTCTGGAGAAGCCCTCAACATGGATGGCATCCCGAAATATGAAATTGTCGGAGAGGTAGAGCTTGAGATGATTGTGCGCTTCACTTGGACTAAGGGTATGTCGTGTGTCTACGATAGAACCATTGTTCATGGCCAGTCCTTCCAGCGAGAAAAAGTCGGGAGTATGATCCGTGGACTGTGTGACGGATGAGGACACCTGAACCGTTGCCTCGTGTCTGTAGATGCAGTCGAACCCGCGATCGCAGGCCCCAGTGGACCAATAAAAATGGCATACTCCTCTGGGGGTTGAATTCCGGTCGATATTGGGCGTGTTACCACCCCCACGGCTACCCCCACGACCACGACCGCGGCCACGGTCACCATTACCTGCGTAGCCCTGGCCGCGCATACCGACGCGACCGTTTCCGCCGGCCACACTGCCTCCACGTCTACGGCGGTCACCCGAGCTACTTGACGACATGATAAGAGGAAAGGATCAATGGCAAGAGATGTGATATGGTGGTCGATAGTGAGAGAAAAGACGATGAGGCGCCCGTGTGGCGAGACATGTTTCCTCCTTGTGGCGGGATTCACCTTGGAATGATTGGGCGTCCGATGGAGGACCCTAATATCCAGAACAGGAAATGATGTGATGGCGATGAGCCAGCAAGGAAAGAAGATGAGCCTTGAGATTACGCATACACCCCTTTCAGCGCGGGTAAGCCGAAAGTAAGGAACTTAAGTCCAATGGAGGAGGGTGGCGCAACAGAGTCCGCAGCAGGAAGGTTCAATGTAGGATAGTGGGCGGCAAAGTTTGAGAGTCGAATGTTACTGTATTTCAAAATATTCCACCACGATGCAATAACTTGTACATACTGTTGCATAATGCGCAGCCGCTCGAATCTCGAAAGATCATTTTTAGGGACATGTGTATGTGGGCACGAACTTGAAGTACGAGATGGATTACGTATTACTAGTACCCTTTGTGTGTGACGTGTACCCGCGAGGTGACAGCCATTAATTGACGATCCAGACAAGCTTCGGAAAGTGAGGACAGCTAGCCTGAACCTGTCTCAGAGAATGCGTGCCGAGAAATACTACGTGGGGCAGAATCACCAGAAGCGAAGCATACAAGGTAGAGTATAGACAAGGACAAGGAATCTTGACTCCCATTTCCGATACAAGGCTACCTTGACGATAGGTCGCTGACTCGCTGAGCGCCGCGGCTTTGGTTGGAATTCACGGACTCGGATGCTGGATCTTATTCCGCCGGCTGCGGAATGCGGATAAGGAGGCCAACGGATTGCGCCAGAGAGTAATTATCTGGGGGGCGTAGCAGGGCCCACAGCACTCGCAGCGGCCTGCCAGTGAAGGAACACTCGAGTTCATGAACGTGGCGGTGGCCAGCTGTGAGCCAACCATCATATCATCACCTCGGACGTCGGACGACCGCGGAACAGCTTGAGCTGCGTGAGGTGGTTATGTTGCATCTGACGTTAGTAGAGCAGAGCGAAGTGAATTGAAAACGAGAAAAACAGGCAAATACACTCTATATATTACAGGACCGCTCGCACATACATACAGTACTCTACTTTTCCTCACATTCCGGCCATGCAGTAACGACTCGTACTACTGTAAACGCGCCAACGTCAAGGTCGAGCATTGGCGTGACTAACTATATGAGGTAGGGAGTCCATTGAGCGTTATACTCGAGTAACAGAGCGAATGCGAACTCGGACCCCCGACAGTGGGTTCACTGGCAGTTGACCCCCGGTTCAGTTGAAGTCACGCGTTTCTTACGTGTTAATTACGTTTGGTCACGTGAGACGTTTCACCAAACGGACCTCGGTGTATAGATAACCCCAACTCGAACGCACATACATACTTTATTTTTCCTCACATTCCGTTCATACAGTAACGACTCGTACTGGCCGCGTAAACGTCAACGTCGATCATTGGGATGCTTTTCCAGCGCTGCAGCGGCCTTTACATAAATTTCCATCCATCCGCCGAGGCCTCCCATTCCACATCACCATTACGCCTACTGTACTATTTACAGTAGCCTCTCTGCGCCCTTTTGTAATACCGGAAGTCCCCATTTCTCACGTGCTGCGGGCGTTGATCAGAAGACGTGGCAGTGGGATATTACTAACCACTAACCCAAGCTCTCTGTCATTCACCCAAAACATGTCCAGCTCACCCACAAAGCGCCTCTTTGCAATTTATGCCCCTGATTACAGCGATCCTGGAACCCTTGACCGCAGATTTGCTGTCCGTGAAGAGCACCTGAAGGGTATAGGCAGGTTGAGGAGTACTGGGATCGCAAGTACGTGCATCTTACTACAGTAGTACTACAGCCAACCATGACTCCATTCTTTATATGCGCAGAATTTGGGGGCCCCCTTCTGGCGCCAGAACTTACCGATGAGAAAGACAAGGCAAAGATGACTGGATCCCTTATGTTTTTCGAGGCAGAGAGTATTGAAGAAGTTCGCAAGATTGTGGAGTCGGATATCTACTATACGAGTGGCGTGGTGAGACTCACATTCCCTAGTTCCACCATCCAATCGATCTCATTCTTTGACTTTGACCTAGTGGGACAAGGAAAATATCTCTATCCAGCCTTTTGTGCCGGCGATGCCCTGGCCGTCGAATTAGATGAGGCCATGGCATGATCATCGTCGTCATCGTGACCCACCCAAGATCTCAATATCATCATTTTCCTAAAGATGCGTTTGGGGTAACTTACATGTCTCTCCACTATCTCATGATCATCGCTCCATCCAATGTGAAATCATCCGTAATGCCACGCGTTCTTACGCCTGCTAGGACCAGATATGCACACGCCCATCTCAACCTTAGCGTAGAATCCTCTTTTCTTTCGCATACATCCCGAGAGGGTTTTGTCTTGTCTCTCTAATCATGGCGCCACATTACAGCGCGTGCCAGCTATATCTTGAGTCTTAAGGCAAGTTTTCAAATAAGCTAACAAAGTTGTTGTCAGTCATTCCTACCCAGCGCGTGAAACTGAAGCTTGTACCCACATGGCCGATCACCGTAGGTGTGTCCCAAGGCGTATCATAAGCACGGACCGTATTGTCGCGTTGCCTCACGATGATCTTTATTACGATGTTTGGTCCCGGGCGTCACCGCTGTGTTCATCCTGTTCATCTGAGTCTCGAGTGGTGATCCCTGGCACTGATAGATGACTATGACCTGGAGATGCTCAGGTGCTTTCTTGACAGTTGTTTTACACACACAGTAAATGGAAAACTCGCTTTCAGACAGGAGGGCATTTTGAGAAGACGACGGTGACGTTCTCGACGACTAACGACTTGACCTTGCCAGATATATGTACTATTTACGTGACTCTTGTTGGTCGCCGAGTGGAGGCGGGGTATACTGTAGCTGGTAGACGCCAACGAACCTGATGGTCAATACAGTACACGTTCAAATATCCTACCCCACAGGGGTCGAACACGGGTTAGCGGAGAATCCGATTATCCCTTGAGAACCCCAGATTAGCTCGCACAGTCGAAGAGGTGCAAAACAGGCACACGCGTGTGAATGAGCCTTCTTCCGTTCCGGATCTACTTGTGAGACCATTGTTACATACTACTGTACCGGAGTATTGTACTGCACCTTTACAGCACTACAGTATACACTAACAACTGTAGAATTACAGTAAACCCAAGGCGAACCAATGCTCGCAATACAACGCCGCCTTCCACCCAGCTTCAGATCACGAAGCCGGAACATGTACTGCAGTACTGCAGTGTGTACAACGCATCGGCAGACCGACTCTTGTGGACCAGATCTACGTACTACAGTAGTGTATATTTTGCAGCGCACATCTGAGACAATGATGGTGGCGATGACAATAAAGACAAACGATGAATATCACAGACGACGATTCGCGGAATCGCTTGCTACAGACCGTAGGGTTCTGTAGTATGGGGACTTAGTATCCTCGTAGTTGGATGTGGCTGTGATGTAGCTGAAAGATTGGCCATATGAGTACAGAGTAAGAGCATCCTTCACGGTGATACTGTATCCATTGTTTTCCTGTAGGTCCTGCGATACGGCATTAGCACATAAGCCAGCTCCCGCCTTGCTCATTTCATAACAACACTAAACAACCTGAATAGAATATTTTTTGGATGGTGTCGATGCTCGGCAAGACCGATAAGACCCAAATCGAGCTCGTCTAACGCCAGAGAGTATTATATATATTTGTATATCTTTTCGCGTATGAAAAGTGAGAACAAAAAAGGGTGAAAGGAGTGCATGATGACCGGCGGAGGCCGTCAACGAATGATATAAATAGACCAGAGGTATTCATTATGCTAGAAGGGTTAATAGAGACACAGCAGATAGGAGGGTTTTACACGTTACAAGTCAAGCAGAAGGCTCGCGCAAACCGACTAGAAGGGACAGAATACTGCTCAAGAGGGTATCACATAGCATGCCTGATTATGTGAGGGCGGAGACAAAACATCGCCAAACACGCACGGCCCGGAAATAGAGCGACACGCGTCGGCGGCAGAGCCGGACAGCGCGGGCGTCTTTATGTGCAAGCGACGCACAAGGAGAAAGAAGCCAGACAAGACAGTGAGGGATTGACAACCACAGCGATACAGTAGCAGAAAGGCGGAAACAAAGCAAAAGCAACCGGGAATGTGACTCAAGGAGCGGTGGTCACGACACCTACATGATCATCGAGATTCCAACTCCATTTCCGCTGCCAGCGCCAACAGCGATCGGGGCGCTGGCCATGTTGGGCTTGAGTGCGACGACGCGGTCCATTTCGCTGCGGTTCCACATAACACCACCAGTGCTCATCCGGTCTGGGATACCGTTAGAGGTCAAGATGCCCGGCATCTCATAACTTCTGTGCTGAGATGAAACGGAACTTGCGCGTGTGTCTTGGGGAGAACCATAGGCACTGTCGCTGCCGCTGCGGTCTGATCCGCCATACCCTCGTCCAGAACCGACTGACGATGCGTCCTCACTGTCAACGGGGCTGCCATAAACGTGTTGCGCTGGGTGCTGCTGGGGAGTAGGGCCCTGGTAATACGCCTGATGGGCGAACTGCTGGGCGGCACTGTTTGAAGAAGGGCCCTGCGAAGCGGTCTGGGGGGTGAACATGTTGTGTTGACCTGGGAGCTGTTGTCGAAATTGTTGAGCAGCAAAAATCTGGTTATTCCACGGGACCGACTTGTCTGTGTCAAGAGGGGCGCCGGCGTTATATTGCATCTGATACTGTTGAGAAGGAATGTGGGTCTGCTGATCATAAAGAGATGCCATGGCAGGATTCTCGAACGAGACATTGGACATATTTTGCGCAATGATAGGGCGACCGTGAGATACGGGACGCGGGAAAATATGCGCGAGATGAGGAGCACCCGCGTGCTCAGGTAGGAAACTGTGTGGGAAAGGATTCGTGGGTGGCTTGACCGTGGGAGCACCCATCGAACTCAGATCTTCTTCTGTGTCCTCAGGCATCGAACAAGAAACACTGGGAGGCATTGCCCTGATGGGTATATCATCTTCATTATCACCCAAACCTTCACCCTCTTCTTCCTCGTCCATCCCAGGGATGGAGGTCAAAATTTCAACCTCACCACTGAGAACCATGGAAAAGGCCTCACTGCGGACGGGTTCCTCGACACGAGGGAGGCTGGCACGATCACGCCATTCATTGAGCTCCCTGCGGAGAGCATCAGCCTCAAGCTTCAGGAGACGAAGCTCACGAGAAGCCATGGCACGGTGACGGCGAGAGGCATGAATATGGGCAATAGAGGAGTTGACAATTGCTGACTTGGAAGGGCGGCGAATCTGAGAAAGGTTGGGAAGAAGGGCAGCGAGGTCCTTGAAAGAGGAACAAAGTGTCGTTAGAAAGAAATCCGAAACCGAGCTAAATATAACGTGGGAAGAATAATTCTTACAAGGAAGCGCCCGTTGAGTGTCTCTCGTCTTTGGCGTTCGACAGCATTATGTGTGGCACGCCGCTCGGCGGTGTTAGCCCGTCGAGAGGGCTTCCGCTTGCCCTGAGAATTGGTGGAGCTCGCAGGGCCGGGAGATGAATTAGTGGTGGAAGGAGCGGAAGACTGATCAGAGGGAGAGAGCGCCAAAGTCGAGACTAGATGAGGAGACATAGGCGTCTGAGGAGCGTTAGGGGAATCGGCCGAGGCGGAAGACGGGGAAGAGGGAACAGGAAGCGTTAGAGCCATAGCGGGTAAGGGCGTCGTCAAGTCAAGGGATCCAAGGGGGAAAGCCACTCGGTACTCGGTAGGGAATGCGAAAATAGGATATAGGCTGCACAAAAGAAAGATTTTGGACGGGAGTTTAGCAAAACGGAGTCGCGATTGCTCAGCGGGACCCAAGATGCAGCGCAGGGAGTTTTGTTGATGCGAGCGAGAGCTCAAGCACTCAGGGATATATGGGGGATGAGGAGAGGTGGTGTGGAAGGGATAATGGCTTGATTCAAGGAAAACAGTGCGAGCTAAGCTCAGGCGTACTGATTATCCTGTGAGGAAGGCGGGAGGGAGGAACCGGCAAGGGTCGCGAGGGTCTGGGGGGAAAATATGAGAAAAGAGGGAGAAAAAAGTAGGGAAAGAAGACATACACCAGGCGTTATCCTTGTTACGGCGGGGTAAGGCGGAGGGGTGGGGGGAGGAGAAAA
Source organism: Russula emetica (assembly GCA_015178925.1). Classification (NCBI taxonomy): domain Eukaryota; kingdom Fungi; phylum Basidiomycota; class Agaricomycetes; order Russulales; family Russulaceae; genus Russula; species Russula emetica. The sequence continues at coordinate 16,017 of WHVC01000331.1, read as the reverse complement.
AAGAGACGGGGCCTAACTGCTCTCGCTCAGCTCGTGGGGACCATATAGCGGGGGGTCAGACGTAGACCGAGGACAAACGAGTTGATTACTTAAAGGCATCCCATCCCTTCGGATTTTAAATTCTTTCATTCCCCGATAGCTGCACGTGTATGCCATATCGGGTAGTCAGATCTCCCCTTTGTCTCCGACCTTCCTTTACCTGCACTGCCCGCCTCTCCATTCCCATTCCCAGTCATACTGCGACTGCGATGGAGATAATGGCTGTGCTGCTATACTGTAATCACCCCCCTTATTAAAACTGAGGCATCTTCCTCGCCCTCATCAAATACCCTCCACCGTCTCTGATTTCAGCTTGTTCCTTAGCCTCGATCTCTCCTTCCATAGAACAACCTGATTGTTCTCCGAATGTACTACAACAAATTGAAATGGAGCCGTAGAGGGCATAGCGCCGACATCCGGAGACCTCCTCCTCGCCCGGTATGGTAAACTCTCACGGATGACAAGTCTCGTGCAGCGCCACTGAGCCGGCGGCTGATGACAAAGCCGACCCTGTTGCGTTCGGTCTCCACCGAAGCCTCGGAATATCCCCAAATGTGCACGGGGTCATAATAAGAAGGTCGGCGAGGCCTTCGGTCTCCGTGTTGCCTAACGATTCGCAGTGTCGGTCCTGATGCGTAGGTATTTGCATAACTTAGCAACGTAACTAACAAGCTTGGGACGAATTCGTACACAAGGCGAGTCAGAGTAACAAGCCAGCTATCGTGGAGATGACCCATACGATATTGGATCAAGACCGCTGGCATGATACACAGCCACATTGGAGGACAGAGATTATCAACGAGAGGAGAGATAGGGCAGAAACTGCCACTCATTGGACCAAAGGGTTGGCTAGCGGATCGATGCCTTGCCGGCCCTTGCCACTGGCCGGTGCCTTTGATACAAACTTGATGGGCGAGATGCGAGCCCTTTCTGGGGCGCATCATTCGGTCTTGTCGGCCAAAACTTCTGGATAAATGATAAATGATAATAAAGGAAACCCTTTCGCCGCATCTGTATTCGGTTTCCTGTCAGTGTGACTTTGGATGCCGTAGTTATACACGTCCAGAGCCTAGTGGGCAGCGGAACCGGATTATTGATTGATAGAAAAAAGATAATAATAACTGCACGAAAGTCGAAACCATTACACGAGGATGGTCTGTCGTTGTTACTGGGTCGTTGCGATATGTCAGATTCACTTCACGCCAGAGTCACTCAAGCGCTCACAGCGCATCACCGTCACGGACGAGGCATTCCGCACGCTTGATCCGGACGAGCCTATTGCGCTCCTCGGATCTAAATTCTCATTCTTTCTCCCCTTCTCTCGTTTAGGAACAAATGCACTACTTGCAAGTCCTGCTGCGACGGCCAGGGCTCTGGACCTGCTCGTCCAAACATCTACTACCTGTGGCAGTCCCCAGCCACCGGGTAGCGTACCATGCAGCCTCAGTCCTTCCTTCTCTCGTCTCACCCTCTTCTGCCGACTTCCAAGAACGTGCGAAGGCCATGGACCAAGTCGTTGCCGACCTTGATGCAAAGCTCGCCGCGGCGCGCGAAGGAGGCGGTGCAAAGGCCGCAGAACGGATGCGCAGCAAAGGGAAGAAGTTGCCGCGTGAGAGGTACCGTACAGTATTCTCCCTCAGCGACCCTGAAATCTTGCTAACGACGCAACATCACATCTGTACATACGTACCACTGCCGTCGTGCTTAGGCTGGCGCTGCTCCTAGATCCGCATTCGCCCTTCCTGGAACTGTCTCAGTTAGCCGCACACGACGTATACCCTGGAGAGTCTTTGCCTGGTGCGGGCATCATCACGGGGATAGGGCGGATATCCGGTCGTGAGTGTGTTGTCGTGGTCAATGACGCAACAGTTAAAGGTGGATCGTATTTCCCGCTGACCGTGAGTCCTCTCGACCTCCACTTCGCCCGGACTTTCGCCTCCCACGCTGGTTTTTTTTTTGGCGGGTAGGTGAAGAAGCACTTGCGTGCCCAGGAGATCGCGAGGGAACATGGTTTACCTTGTGTTTACGTTGGTGCGTTCTTTATCACATCATGATCCCCGTTCTCCGCTTAGTTGCTTGCTATGCCTTCTAGTCGAGTCGGGAGGTGCTGCTCTACCGCATCAAGCAAACGTTTGCACACGCACTTCGCCCCCATCTCCCAGAGCTGATTGACAGCGCATATATGCAGGTGTTTCCTGATAGGGAACATTTCGGCCGCATATTCTATAATATGGTATGTTCTCTGCCTTCTCTTATTCCGGTTTGGATTATCACGATATCCTACAGGCCCAGATGTCCGCGCTCGGAATTCCTCAAATTGCCATTGTCCACGGTATCTCCGTCGCAGGTGGCGCGTACGTTCCCGCCATGGCAGATGAGAACATCATCGTTCGCGAACAGGGACGCATATTCCTTGCCGGGCCACCGCTTGTGAGGGCCGCGACCGGAGAAGACGTTGATGAGGAAACGCTCGGCGGTGGGCTGATGCACTCGAGCGAAAGCGGTGTCACGGACCACCTGGCTCGCGATGACGAACACGCGATCGCAATTGCGCGAGGTATCGTAAGTGATCTGGGCCACGCCGGTGGGCGTGAGGTGGCTGTACGTCTAGATCAATTACGCAATGAACCAAAATTTACATGCCACACGCATTTTTCAGCCCCTAGCTGTCCCAGAGGATCCACTCCATTCTGCAGCTGAGCTCCATGGGATAGTCGGAACAGATCTTCGTCAGCAATTTGACATGCGGGAGGTAATTGCACGAGTGGTAGATGGAAGCCGGTTCCGCGAATTCAAGAAGGAATACGGACAAACCATCGTAACGGTGCGTTATTTCGTCTTGACAGAAGCAAGACTATTCTCGGCTCAATTCTCATGTCTGCGCTTGGGCGACCTCCAGGGCTTTGCACACATCCACGGCTATCCCGTGGGAATCATCGCGAATAATGGCATCTTGTTCTCGCCTTCGGCACTGAAGGCGACGCATTTCATTCAGCTGTGCTCGCAGCGCCAAATTCCGCTACTCTTTCTCGTAAACGTCACCGGGTACATGGTCGGTTCGAAAGCAGAAAAAGGTGGGATCGCCAAGGACGGCGCCAAAATGGTCCGCGCGGTCGCGTGTGCGGACGTTCCCAAGCTGACCGTTATCGTCGGAGGTAGCTTTGGTGCTGGAAATTACGGTGAGGGCTTGTTTTCCCTCCTTTTTTTATTTGAGATCGCTGATCGCATCACCTCTTCGTGGCCCCTCTCCTTATTTCCCTTAGGAATGGCCGGTCGCGCGGTAAGTTTCCTTACTACCTCCATCACCAGCATCCCTAGATGATAATGTCGCCTATCCGGGACGATGCGCTCTTTTTCACCTAAAACTAGTATTCGCCCCGATTTCTGTGGATGTGGCCTGTACGTACAGCCTTTTTACTCTGTTGTCACCAGAATTTCGGCACTGACCTTTGAATCCTGCCTGCGTGCCTGCCCTGGATATTTTCCGTCCTTCTCAGAATGCCAGGGTTTCCGTTATGGGTTCCGGTCAGCTGTCGCAGGTCATGCAATCAGTCTCACGGTCCGTCCCATCCCCCCTATCCCCCGCCGCTTAACGTCGTAGCACAAAGTTACTTACGTGTGCAAATGCGCGTCTAATTTTGTCAGGGATCCATCGCAACACGCATCGCTAAAAGCAGAAATTGAAGCACAGTCTTCTTCCTTGTATGCGACCGCGCGGCTCTGGGACGACGGTATCATCAAGCCGACGGAGACGCGCGACGTCGTCGGACTCGGGCTTGCTCTCGCGGCTCGCTACAGAGGGACTTCTCGTCCATCGCACTCGTCGGGCTTGTCGGGCGTCTCCTGGGACGGAGAAAGACGGGGCTTTGGTGTCTATAGAATGTGACGGCGAGGTCCGGTTGGCAATGCAAATCATAAGGTTACAATCACAGAAGCAAACCTTTTCTGTCCTTCCTTACGATCATATTGCCTACGTACCGCATTGACAAGGTATTGTATTATAGTCAAGATTATAGTTCTCTTTTTATTTAGTTATTTTCCGTTACCGTTGCACCAACGCACCAACCAAAAGGAAATCTTTGTCCTGTCGAAAAAAACCTTCTCGTTCTAAAACTTGCTCGAAGGGTCGTATGTATCCAAGCTAATATAGCACTAAGCTAATTCTGAATTTCAGGGCTGGGGCCTGCCAGAAGGTTGCCTCGAGCTGGACTCACCTCGGTGGCGACTCAAGTTCCGAGTCCGGCTGGGAGTGTTGATGACGTTGATGACCGGAGCAAGTCGTCCGGCTATCATGTACCGTATATCATATATCATATGTTGATGCGACCCCATGACGCCTCGTGGTGTACACGTCCAGAAGCTCGAGCTGCATATTACTAGCAGTCTTCTGCTATAACTTCCAGGTTGTCATGAAATACTGTGTGTACCGCGAAGCATCCATGATCAATATCAGGAAGAAGGGTCTAAATCGATCCTACGGTGTAGCTGTTGTCCCGTGTGAACGTTCATCGGAGACGTGTAGGGACTGTCATACGGATGACAGCTCTGCAATCATGACAGCGTTCTTTCTATGATGGCCTTTCTTTTGTTTGATGTGATGATGACCCGGACGCCTACAGTCTCATCGATTATGTCATACGTCAAGTCGGGCGTCAATTGTTTGCCTGCCTACCTGTAATTGTACTAGCGAATCGACCTTTTATGTAGGTGTTACTGTAGCACTACAGTGGTCGTGCGCTGATCGCCTTGGTATATACCGACGGACAGTCCGGAACAAAGGATACTGTATAATGTCCTGGCCCTGCGTCTCTTGTCTGCGTCTGCCTTGTCATTGTTCTTGCTTAGGGGGTGGTTTGATCTGGCTAATAGGCGTGGGCATACTCTGCCAGTAGAGTTCTAGTCCAGCCAGAAATAGAAGTCCAACATTCCGATGGAAAGGCTTCTGTGCCTGCGCTTCCCTTCTCTGAAATGGAGGACTCTCCACTGACAGCGTCGTATCCCATGAGATCATCATCCTAACGCCACTGGCGCATATTAGTACGTACGCTGAGTACACGTCCAGTTCCCAAGTTGTTGTAAAAATAGATATTCGCAACCAACGTATTGTAGTAGTTAATGCAATGACCGGTCGCGTCCCACCGAAAGGGAGTTTTGCGAGTATTGAAAAACCAGAGAGCATCAGCACTGTACCCGTATAGTACAGCACTGGTTGTCACGATGTGGAGATTGTGCATTCTGTGCAACCCTGAGAAATAAAGTTGGTGATCGTCACCGTCGACGGGGCCCGACTCGGACGCAGCGACCCATTATAGGACTTTGAATTCTCGAAGAAGGTAGCAACACCTTCCAGCAAACAATGCTGTGTCGAGGCAAAGTCCCTCAGTCCCTGAAGGGGTGCAGGAGAGTTATGAAATTTTGTGAAACAGGGACACCACACTACGAACCGAAGGAAGAAAAGCGCATATGAGGGCGGGGGCTCAACTGAAAATAGAAAAGAGTTCACACTGCGGAACCGTATACGGTCCATCCAGTCGGTCCAACGAAGTTGATCCGTTACATAACGTATCCACCACTCGCGTTACGAACCTGTAGATCTTTTGGCTCTTTTGATCCAAAGCACGAAAAGACATGTAGAGTTGATGTGACTCATGTGCGGTGTCGTCCAAATGTATGCGAGGAAGTAGGGTATCCTGAAAGCCCCGGCTAGGTCGCTTGCGTCAACCGGAGCTCGACCATGGGTAGCCAGGGCTCGAAGTACAGTCAAGAACTAAATCAGTGGATCAGCAGGGACGCATTCGACGGAAGACAGCGACACCAGGGGGGTGAGTCGGCAAAGTCGGCGAGGCTACGATGACAGTGAGCCAGTTTAGTGGGTGCGTTAGGCTATCAACGCACGGTGTTGCCAGGATCAATTTGCACATACGGTAACCCGTGAATGGCGTTGATCCTCGACGGATTGATGCGGTGATCGCCTTGACGAGACTTTAGGTGGAGAGCGTTGCAGTGTGCGTTGCACAGCCTTAGCCCATAATGCAACAGTTGATGCGATGCGTACCGTGTTGTTTGCAGAGTCCATCTCTCCGACAATTCGACTATTGTTATCCCGAGTTTTGAAGCTCTTCATTGTCGAAGGTTGGTGGTAGACCCGAAAATTCCATGACGCGACTTGTGCCAAGTGACTTGACATCCTTTCACGACCGTGACTTTAAAACCCGGGCCAATGCCTAACCCAAAGACTGTACCAGCATATTTGTTCCAAGACATTTTCAGAAACCATCCAAGTGCTCGCGTAGACTACTACCAGGAGCCCATGGAGCCGCGTAAATTTGCTGGAGGGTGTTGTATTCCGTGAGGGGGGTCGTCACATCATGAACTGCAGGTCTTTCTCCAACTCCCCTCTTGTCCACAACTACCCTAACACTAGCTGGCTGCGTGGTAGAAATATGCCATGTTTGCACGACGTGCGTCCCTACGTTAGATCGAGTTTTTACGCCATCAATGCATCAACTACAGTACTCCCATCTATCTGGCCATCTCATATTTTTTTTCTTGACGCGATTTCCATTTGTGTAGGGATGGCCAAGCCTCGAACTCGTGCCAGGTCATTTCACCGCCTGGGATTAGGACCAAGTCCAGGATCACGTTGGGTACCCAGGAGGTGGTTGTGGCGCCGCTCGAGTGGAACGCACCAATGACCGTCACGTTCACAGAAGCCGTTGAAGTGCCTGACTTTCTTTGCGTCGCAATTCCGTATAAAATCCTCTTTCCTCAGTTGCTGGACCCAATTCCGGGGACATAATGCATGGGGGCGCAGATGGCCCCTAGTCAGCCCTACATGGTTCGAGTACCTTATCCGACTACGAAGTTCCTAGAGACTGCCTTCCCTCGCTTCCGGTTCGTCGTTCCTGGCCCCATAGGTATCGTGTTTCAGGCCCGCACGCTTTCCACAAAACGAAGGTGTTCGTCCCTGCTTCCCATTGATACAACAAGACGCTTGGTCCTGTACAGCCGAGCGTCAACTCTCTGCGCTTTCACCGTTACACGTGCTGCCACCACGATTTGTATTTCGGTTCGATTCGGGCTCCTGCCAGCACATGCTTGTGCGTAAGCCAATCTCAGCATCGCGCCTCTTACGCAGGTGTGGTCTATTCGCATACCATATTTTTCGTTAATCGCAGAACCTTCACCGCCGTGGGCGCTGTCGTTCCCTTCGAGGGCCTTCTCCGAGAAGCGCGGTAATGAAAAGATGTGTGGCGGACGGGTCACCGGACTGACCCTGCAACCGCACCCTTGCTAAGGGCTGGGGTGAAAAGCCTGGCGCTTGCCCCTTTAATCCTGAAAACCTCAGGGACGGCGATATGAGCATGTTTTTTTCCTTAAGCCGAAGGAATAGAAAAGGCCACATACGGATTGGATATGGCACCGGGTCACAATGGAGTCGCACCATAACCTGGTGGGAGCTATCTTGCGAGGAAGGGACTCTCGCTGACCAATTGATTAGGTTCTTTTCTTTTGGGTTGCTTGGGTGCGTTCTGCCTGGTGTGGAGGTGAATGCAGCTCATTGGGATATTATTACTTTCCCTCACGTCGTGCGAGCGACTCAAGTTGCATGAAAATCGGGGAACGAAATTGCATGGCCTCTGCCAGTTCCGTTGTCACCGATTAGTTGGACTTTCCTGACCCAAAATACCACCAATCCTTCAAGTTCACGCTCTTCACTCCAGGTGGCCTCATCCTCAACTCGAGCCAGCTGCTTGGGTCCTGTACCAGCTTTCTAGCTTTCTGGCCGACTCTCACTGTCATCTTCCGTGCCACCAACAACTAAGCAGTTTGAGGGAACCCACTTTCTGCTCGCAAAGCTGCGAAGGACTGGACGTTGACTTGCTTATCTCGGTCTGTACAATGTGGTGTGTATTTTTCTGACTTTTAGGGGCCCTTTTTGTTCTTCATCACACACCAATTTGTCATCTTCCTGGCGATGTCAAAATTTTACACCAGATCGTCGAGTACAAGTGTACCTTCATATCGCTGTTTACCTTCCCGTTAAGGGCCACATGGCACTCAGCAACGACGTGTGTCTGAGAAGTGAACGTTGTCAGGCCCAGGAAACTCAAGCAGCTTTTGGTGCGTACTGTCTCTCGCTTCAACTTCTGCAGCGAATCGTTCACGGTAGGGCAATATCCTCAAATTGCGAAGAGAGAAAGGTCATGCGCATTGAAAGCGACTAGTATATTTGTCGTCAAGCTTGTCAGGAGCCTCGGACTCGCCCTGAGTCCTCCTATGATGGATCCTACCCATCGGCCCGTCGGTCGATCTCAGGTGACCACCGATGCGCAAGATCGCGTTGGATGGGTTCATCAATCTCCCGGGTTTCACCATGCCGTCACACAAGATGCTCGGACAGAACGAGATGGATCCAGGCGTGGCAGCCCTGGATTGGAAACCGTGAGGGCTCTAACATCGAGCGACTACCGACGAAACCGCACACGTACGACTATCATTTCGCTTCATCCGCTAGCCCATCTTCGCTATGATCTGGGACAGCACCGATGAGTACGCGGTACTTCCTACAGGGAAGCCATTTAACACGCAGTTTGGTTACGTCAAGACACCCGTTTAATCGGGGCATCGCCATTATGCATTGTCTTTGCGTGCTGTGAGAGACACAGTATTTGTACAGCTTGATCACAATTTCGACTTAGACCCCTGAGCCCAAGAGCTGGCCGATCGCGTGCTCGACAATTCTCGCTCGTTTCCCAAGCTCCGAGAGCATCGGAGGCGGTGATAAACGTTTGCTGGTCAGGAGATACGGCTCGCTCGTAATTGTTTCTTTCGTAGAAAACTCTTGTGAGTACAGTAGTAGTAAGACGGAGATGTTGTTATTTACCCTCTCTGTCTCCGCTGAGGTGAAACGCGTACGTGTGTGTTGGAAAGCTTGTCAGCATGTCAAAGCGGAATGACTCTACCTCCGCTCTGTGGCATAGTGATGGTGACTAATCCTCCGAAACCTGCGGCAGACGGGAGCTTTCCATTTCCGACGTGTTATAGAAAGTGTGATGCTGTGCTGTCCTTGGCTCAGCTTTTTCTGGTAGTGTCCGCCTGGGTTGTATTGTGGGCGTCCAGAACCACCACTCTTCAGGTCAAGGCTCTCGCTTAGCCTCGACACGTTTGATCACAATTGAAACATGCATGCGAGTGAACGACATGACCTTTTTGGGCCATCTCATTTACTAGTACACAATAGGGGGTTTCACGTTGCGGTTTTTTGGCGTTTTTTGGGCATTTTTGGGCATTTTTTTTGGTGGATTTTTGGCAGTTTTCCTTAAGGTTTCAATTCAGTTTTTGCTAAAAACTCGTCAAAAACAGCCCCCAAAAAAGGTCCAACGTGAAACCCCCCTCCTCCGCCGTTCCGAAACACAGATCTCTGTTTTTACACTTTGTCGCTTCCAGAGAGGCTAAAGTGCGATAAAATATATTTATTAAATATATCATATATGTCAAATAAATAAAGTAAATATTGCGGAGTCATGCTGTAGGGTGGCGCAGCCTTTTCCGTCCGCATGCCATGCCCACACTTCCAGTTCGACAGCGACTTCTTCGAGGTGCCTTTGTGTATGCAAGAAAGCTGCAAGAGCTACGCCGTCGTGCAACTGGTGACTCGGACCCGAGCGATGGGAGTTCGGACATGGAGCCCCTGCGGAGTCAGCTGGGCTCTGACTACTCGGACGTCGATTCCTCACCATCTTCCCTGTCTTCCATATCCTCGTTGTCCTCCGAGTCTCAAGATGATATAGCTGCTGGCTATGAAGCAGACTCTGATGATGACCTGTCCACAGATGCCGAGGAAGACATGCTTTTCATAAGGCGGTTAGCAGCCCTTCAGGAACGGATCAACTACCTCACAACCACCCGCGTTCTCTTCCCAAATCGCGTCCACAAACTATCACAGCTCTACTTGGTTCTCGTCTTGTATAAGGAGGACGACCATAAACGATTCCGACAAAATCTCCGAGTCAACCCCGAGACATTTGATGAACTCATCAAAAGGATCGAAGGTGATCCCGCTTTTGTGAGCGATGGACCACAAGATCAGATGCCTCTTGACGAACAGCTTGCAATCTCACTCTTTCGCTTCGGACACCATGGGAATGCAGCCTCTGTGGAGGCTATCGCGCAATGGGCAGGTACATCAGCCGGGATGGTCGTTAACGCAACGCGATGGGTGATAACAGCATTCCTCACCCTTCATGATGCTGTAATCCGGTGGCCAAGTGCACGCGAGAAGGAAAACGCGAAGGAGTGGGTCGAAGCCGCCACTTGCGTCGCATGGAGGAATGGCTGTATCTTTGTGGATGGCACTCTGGTTCCTCTGGCTGAAAAGCCAGGGTATCATGGCGAAGCATACTTCGATCGAAAGTCAAACTATTCGCTAAATGTTCAGGTGAGCATAAAGCCAAACGGCCCTCTTGCGTACTGATAGGCTTGTCACCGGCAGCTCATCACCCTCCCGAATCTCCGCATAATCGATTATGTCATCGGACATTGTGGCAGCACGCATGATTCCACCGCCTTCCAAGACTCGCACACCGTTCTCAAGAGACAGCACCTTATTGGACCCGGAGAATGGATATGGGCAGATTCCGCCTATCCGATAGAGGCTTGGTGCATCACACCATTCAAGAAGCCTGCTGCGAACGCTCCGGATAACAAGGTCTTCAATTACTGGGTTTCACATGTATGTCATACTTTTCGGTCTACCACACTACATAACTAACTGGTAAAAGGTTCGGATTCGATCCGAGCATGCTGTAGGATTTATTAAAGGCCGGTTTCAGTCATTAAAAGGGTTGCGCCAACAGATCAAGAATGCCTTGGATCACGAGCGCGCCCTCGCATGGATACGAACATGCATCGTCATTCACACCATGATTCACGAGATCGAGACGGAACACTTCGACGAGGAGTGGAATGAAGAGCTCATTTTGGACGGTCTGTCGTCGGATGAAGTCAGCTCACCTGATGAGGATCGCGTTGCCGCTCAAATCCGTCGTGAGTCCCAGGGCCAGCGAAAGCGGAGGAGGGTTAAAGAGGATCTATTTGCTAGTGGACTAGTAGTCGACTATCATAACGAGTCCGAGTAGAATAGCAAGAATAACACCATAATGGTGCCGGGTTTGAGCCTCGTGCTCACCTGCATGCCCGCCTGCATGCCCGCCCATTCTCCTGATCAAGCCTTGGCCGCATCATCTTCACTTCTCGCGTGTCCCATCACCGTTCGCTGTTATGCCACATCATCGCCTGGCTTCCATGAGCTCGGAAAGTTGAAGTTGTTTGCAGGAAAGTCAAACTCAGAGTGAGTTAAGGCACTCTGGCTAGTGCCACTGCTCGACGTACTTGCATGTTGGGAATGAACCCAACTATCAGCTGTTGTAGCTGGACTCGTAGACGATCCACCAAGTTGCGTTGATGGTCCCGATCCCAATCCCAATCCCAATCCCGCATGATTCGCGGCATGGATCCCACCTACTGCGCCCATCGGGCCTGATGCAAACATGTTCGCCATGTTGCTCAGCATGTTAAGCTGTGCCTTCTGGATCTCCGCGTCCATTTCCATCTTTCTGACCTTCGCCGCTTGCCTTTTCTCCTGAAGCTCCAGTTCCTTCAACCGGATGGCATTTTTCTGTGCACGACGCTCGGCTGCCTCTTTCAACTCCAGCACATGAATATCCTCACGGAACGCATCTTGGACGCTGCGCTTCATCATAGTGTGAGCTTGGTTCTTGCTCGATTTGCCTTTTGTGTCGTCCTTGGACGTTTGTGCAGGTGTTGAGCTCCGTGAAGTAGACCGGCTGATAAGATCGTGTTGCACAGCGCTGGTAGCGGTGACACGAGATTGAGATGCTGTAGTTGCATCTTCTGGCAGCTGGGCGACAGATGGTACAAGTTCCTGTCATGACCTGTCACGCCGCCCATGATTGGCCAGAATGGGAACAAAGACGCACCTTCGTTTCCTTGCTGGTATCTTCGCTACCATACGGATTCGTGCCACTATAGCCACCAGCTGGGATCGCAGCAAAGTCCCTTTCAAGACGATCCAAGTTCCAGTCCTGGCTCAGGGTTTCTAAGCCCGGATCAACGCAATCGAGGTCTGGTATTCCACTTCCATGGTTACTTTGAGCATCACTAACTTGCTCCTCGTCCTTGTCACTCGGCTTCATGAACAAGGCTGCTGCATGTGCTCCGAAATCTTGGCCCGCTGTCGATGTAGATACCCCCACAGGGTTATAGTTTGGCAACTCGCTCCAGAACGCATGTAGGTCATCCCAACATGGCCACTCCTCACGAATTCGCTCTGTTGATTATCCCTCTATTAGGCCTGAAGTATCGACTTCGGAAAGTGGACTCACCGATCAGATTGGCATGTTCCCCATCTGTCCGTTTCAGCCCTTCACCTGTTCCCTGTATCTCGCGGCTATATTTCAGATACGTCTTTTTTAGTCTGTTATCAGAGAGTCAGCCCGTAGCGATAGCCTGAATGCCAGTATACGTACCGTTGAAACTGTTGTTGGGTGGACCGCGCGAAGCGAGTGGGATCCTTCTCGTAGTCTTGTCGAATGGCTTCATCGTCGATGGTTTTGAAGACAGCAGCCGCCAGTACGCCGTAAAGTGCTATTTTGCTTTCTGAAGCTTGTACCTTCGACCGGCCCTCTGCTTTAGCCCCTGAAGTGGTATCACTGAAAAGTCGAAGGCGGAACTTCACATCGCATGTAAGATGTTCGATGGCACGTTGTATCCATGTCGGATTACTGCCCCATTCTAGCTGTTTTGGCTTTGACTCGGCAGGCTTGCTGGACTTCGGAGCCCTCTTTTTTCCAGTTTGGCTTGATTCCGAGGTGGGCTTCTTGGAGTTACTGGCCTTTGCCATAGTATGTGTGCGAGTGTATGACAAGGAGATGGTCGGGGAGAGCCGGAGAGGCTTGCAATAATTTTTTTCATTATTATGATTTTTTTCGTTATTATGATAATCTACTTGTCGATGACAAACCAGGGCCAAAAACAGAGAAGCAAAAAACAGCTAAAAACGATGCAAAAGCAGCTCCGGAGCTCCTTTCACATCTCAAAAAACGGACCTTCGATTTTTGGACCCCGGAAGTTCCCGGCTTCAAAAAACACTCTAAAAAACCAACCAGAAAACCAACAAAAAACCGCAACGTGAATCACCCTAATGACCACACGCCGTTTGTGGTTGACTTTCTGGAATTTGTCTTTTCCACAGAGTGCGCCGCTGCGCTGGTGGTGGCCTAAAAGAAGCAAGACAGGACACACTTCGGTTCCATGGTCCGAAATTCCGAAGCACCCGCGACTTGGGAATGAAAAAACAGTACGAGACGTCAAGCAAGTGATGCACAATGTTTCAGTTCCATTCGATTAAGGTGGCAATTAATGTACTCGAGTAAAGTAGATATAGTAGATACATAAGTAAATTACTAATGCAATAACGTGTGCGAGTTGTGGGAGAGGCGAGCTAGTGTTGAGTTTAGTTAGAATGGGAATCGCAGAGTACTCTCGGGATTGGCTAAAAATCTACATGCGATGCCATCATCAGCACCTGTATTACCGCAACGAGGCGAGATGAGAGGAGACATACCTAATAGGTGCTTGGTTTGGATCGGAGTCATGGTCCTCATCTGACATGATGCGTGCACGCCTCCGCTTGTAGTGCGCCGGAGGGGGGCTTAGAGGAGAGGGGGTACATAATGGTGGGGCGATCGAGGCGTCGATCACGGTGGCTGATGGCGTGGGTCCGTGTGCTGCTGCTAGGAGACTCTCGGCGCTGGGGAGGGGGTAAATGATAGACAGTCGTGCCGATGGGTCAGGGCCTTCGGAGGAAGACGCGGGTCGTCGTCCTCGTCCGCACGATGATGGCACCGTGCGACGGCGTTTAAAGTTTAGGTACGACGCCTCCTCCTCAGGGATGTCGCTGAGCAGCGTTAGCGAACTCGCTTCGTCTGCTTCGGCATCAGAGTGGGACGACGAGGAGCGTCGCCTGGACTGCTCCTCTACGAGGGTTCTGTCGTCCGGAACCGTTTCGGTGTCGAATGTGGGGTCTGCGTCGGAGCTGGAGCTCGACCCGGAGTTGGTGCTGGCACTGGTGCTGCTGGTGCTAGCAGTAGGGGAGGGCAAGGGGGCGCTGGTGCCGAACGGGTCCTGGTGGTGACGACGGATGGAAGCGATGCTCTTGTTCCCGAATACGGCCGCAGGGTTCACTTGGAAGAAGTGGGCGAGCTGAGCAAGGCGGGGAGGAGCAGGAACGCGCATCGCGTGGCAGTGGGAAGGGCAGGTGTAGTGTAGGGAAAGAAGTTTGGAATGGAAATTATGGAAGAAAAAAGAAAACGGAAAGAAAACGCAGATGCCGCACAGTTGCAGGCAGGAGTTCTTATTATATATCGTGGTAAGGGGGCATGGAGTTTGGGTGGTCGGGCGACGGAAGGTAGTGCTCGTGGCTGTAACACGCGAGATTTAAACGCGGCTGGCTCATTAGATGTGTGATGCATGTGATGTGTCGACTCGGACCCTCGCCGCCTAAGCCACCGCTATGCTCACTCGGGGCCGAGGCTGTCACGTGTCATGAAAACAATTTTCGTCGTGTGTCTCGCCCATCAGTGCGGCATCAATGCATCAGTCGGTCAGTTTGCATTTCCATGGGCCGAGGACAGCCCAGCCGTGCGCTCGAACCATGATACGAGGGCCCCGACGCGGCGCACAGCTGCATCGCTCGCGCCTAGGCGCAGGTCTGGTCGCAGTTGCATATCGGCTGGCACGGATGTGCGCGGCATCGTCCGATAACAGATTTCTGCGTGTGAGTGGAGATTCAGCGACGCTGTGATGCCGGCGGGTGTATTCGTCTCTGATGTTGGTGCCCTGTCACTGCCTCTGTCTTCCACTGGCATAAGCGTTGCTAAGACGTCTATCGGGATCAGAGTCAGCGATACCCGCGATGAATGAAGCGGCTTTAGCGACGCACTTTCGAAATAGACCACATCGCCACAACGTATGCCCACTGCGTCTTGTGTCGCACCACCCCACGCCTCCGCGACTTCCCGCCAGGCCGTAAGCTTGCGGATCGTGCTCGCTTCGTCGCCTACGATGAGGCGCAACACCGAGACGACGCGCCCTGCGTCCGGCCCACGACGCACGGTCACCTCGTCCGGTCCGTCTACTTCTAGCACGGCAAGTAGCAAGCAAGTCTTTCCCTGTGCGGATGCCAGCTCCGAAAGCGTGCCGACCGAGAATTGAAAGTTAGGGAATTGCGCGATCGAGGATGTATCCGAGTATACATATGAGGTTGTGGTGACGGCGGAGAGTTGTGTCTCGAGATTATTATGCTGCCATAAAGATGATGATAGCGCACCCGAGATCATTGAAGTGCGCAATGGGAGTCTACTACTAGTAGAGTCTTCGGGTTGAGTTGATGCAGCCCAGGTTATCAGCGTCGTCTGATCTGAGAAAGAGTTCTGATAAACTTATGCTACGAAAAGAGCTTGCCAGGTTGTTCTCACCGCCTCGCCCGTCCGTTGTCAAGTGCTCTTCAACCATTTGAGTATCCCCTCCATCCTCGTCTTTGTCCGCGAATATTACATTCTCTGTCAAAGCTGAGATCCGACGACTGGCGGCATCGAGCGCAGAGGAAGGAAACCCCACAAAGGGGCTGGTGCTCGTCTCTTGCGAAGCTGGGTCGAGCGTAGATGCAATCATGCGCCATTGATAAGATATCTCATCATCGTTGAGTGTGCTTGAGGGAGACGGCGCTCCGAGAAATACGATGTACATCGACAAAGCAGTGCGAAGCAAGTCTATACAGGCAGGAACAAGGCGTGCGTAAGGTTTAGTACACAACAAAAAGCGACTATATTAGCGATCACGATGGTCGCGGTCGCGGTCTCGTCGACTTGGACGAGGCGAAAGTTCTCGATCTCT
>WHVC01000330.1:0-25413 GCA_015178925.1 Russula emetica | reverse complement strand
GGAGATCGTGGGAGGGAAGGAGCGGTCAGAAGGTCGAGTGGAGGTGAGGGCTCACTTTCTCAAGTTCGGGCTTACCGCGCCATTGTGCCAGCGCCTCGCAGAACCTAAGAGACGTGCGCTCTACGGGTTCCACGGGATACCGACACGTGAGGTCCTCTAGATGCCTTGTCAAATCCCGCGTACCTGAGGGGATGTCGAGAACGGGCATGAGAAGTTACGATCACCAAGACACAATCGGCAATCAGGGAAAGCCGTAAGCATACGTGCAACGACAAAGAAAAAGGGGGGAGGGACACGGGCCAAATTGAAGGTGGGCAGGGAAATCAATTTTCACATAACCCGAGCAAGCGTTGCCCCATCTCGCGGGCATATTCCGCTTCGCCACCACCGAGCTTTGCCGCATCACCGTTCCTACCGCTTCCGACTCTATCGTCATTCCCTCTTCCCTCTTCACCATCGTCACCATTACGGCTTTCGTCACCGATCCCCCCTCCCACCACGCCAGTGTTCGCTCTCCGACTCGGGAAGAGCACAATCTACGGCATCAGAAAGATGGGCATACCATCCGGCTCAAACTCGACATATTTCTCGTCCACTGCGATGGGACGCGACCGCCGTACAGCAACATCGTCGTCATCGTCAGCATCATGAGAACTCGCAAATCCACCGAGCCCAAAGCCTAACAATACTTGTAAGGGCTCGAGACCCCTCCATTCAGCGGTGAGATACCCTTCGAACACTGCGCGCGTGAGCAAGCCAGCGAGGAGGAGGTACCATTGAACCGTGGGCACGAGCGCCGTCCCAGCCGGTCCCACCGCCCTCTGGCCATCATTATTGTTAGAGCCGGAACCGGAACTGGTGCCGGTGCCGGGTCCGGTTGCCTCCGCGCCGATCTCCCGCCCGAGCTCGAGCGCGACGAGCGCAGAAAGCCGCACAAAACGCGGGATCAGTCCCGTAAGTATTGTGTCTCCAGCACCTTGGGTACGCGTCCAGAGATGGTCGGTCGGGTATGTTTCGTCATCATCCTGTGCCAGTGGCGGTGGTGGGGAGATAATCTCCCGCCGGAGCAACGTTCCACCTCCTGACCGCGCAAGCCCACTCCCTACTCCCACGCCTTCCGCGAAACCTGTAATACCACCACCCTGTGCCACAATTGGGTTCGAATCCAAGTGGCTCGCCCCCCGTGGGCGAGTAGTTCTGTGTGCACGGTCTGAGGCGATGCAGATCTCGCAGGAGTGGTGCAGGTGACGCGGACAGCGCGGCGAGGAAGATGGGCTTGCAGTGATCGGGTACGTCGCACCAGCTGCGAATATGCCGCGCACGCGCGGGCAGAGAATAAGAGTATTGGCATGTGACTCTTGCTGATGGGAGAGGTCAGATTTGATAGCAGGTAGGTCTGCAGAAGTGTGAAAAGAGAGGAAACACGTACAGGATTTGGTGACAATATAGACGATACTGTGGTGCTTGTGCCGGACACGGACAGAAGAGGAACAAGACTCTGTGGCAGCCGCAGAAGGGACACCGGCGAAGGTGCTGATGAAGACAGTGAGCTTTGTGTCGTCCTTCGAGAGCTAGATGCGCCTGAATTGCTCCCAGAGGCAGAGGACGAGGACAGAGTAGGCATACCGCCCTGGAAATGCAAGTGGCGTTGCACCGGGGCGTGCCGCGCGAACAAGTCATTGATAATCGTGCTCAGCGCAAGCCTAAGCCGGACGGCATTCGGAAGGATCTGCTTCCTGACAGGCGATGGCATCACAGACGGAGGTGGTTGCTGCAGTGTTGTCTGTGGAAGTCTGGAGTCTAGTGGCAAGGGGGAACTGGACCGAACAAAGGTACTCACGGGGGGGATAGGCTCGTTCTGCGGGAAGGGAATGTCTCGCGGCGGCTGCTCGAGCATGCTTGTGACGACATATTCCAGCGATTCTGCACGTTGCCTGAGTTTTCGAGCATATGGCAAGTCCTGCCGCGAGGTCATCTCTGGTCCCTTCCCCTCGACTTGGTCATGTACGTGTTCCGATCCTCCCGAGCGAGAGCGAATCTCCCGACAGCCCACGTCGTCCTGCTCCCCTTCGCTGGTCACCAACTCGTTCTCATCCCATTGCTCTGGACGCTCACGGCGCTCGAAGTTTGGAGTTCCTGGTCCACCCGGCGTGCGATCCGTCATGGCAAGCTCAGCACGGGCCTGGGCGAAGCGAGTGACGGCGTGTACCCATAAGAGATGATCGATGATAAGCGTCCATGTGGACTTTTGGCGGGGCGGGATGGAATGTAAATGATGTGCGCGTGTGTGTGCGGGCGCGCGAAACGTCGGAGTGTGCTGTGGGTAAGAGAGGGCCAGCGGTCGTGGCGACTGATTTTGCGGTTGCGGATCTGCCGTTCCTGAAGTGAGGTTCGAATTGTTGTCATGGCCGGGAGCCGAGCTGTTAGAGTTCTGGGCCGTTGGGAGGGAAGGCGGGGGTGGCGCTGCGGCAAAGTATGGAGAGTGAGAGAAATCCATAAAGAAACAGGGGAGGTGATGACGATGAACGTAAAAAAGCCGCTCATTCACCAGGGAATATAAAAAAAAGAGGAGGACGAAAAGAAGACAGCGAGAAAGAAGATGAGAAATAGAACTCGGAAAGATATGAGATGGAAGGAAGAATACTCCTCCCGTGCTCGCTGTCCCGACCTCTACCGGGTGATCTCGGACGGTTGAGTGAGGGGCGTCTGCGCGGCTAAACACTCATTCAGGCAAATAAGGAAAAAGGGCGAGACTGTGCATCGGCAGCTCGAAGCACTGCGAACATTGCCCTCTGCGTAAAAAATGAGATTCGCAAAGATGAGGACGGCCAAAGGACAGAGGACGGATGGCTTGACTCCCTCGATGCCGAGCGCCGCGGCCTACCATGACTGATCTAGATCTCAGGCGTTCTCGGCCAAGACTTGATCGAGCCGGTGCCGGTCGCCGATGTTCCAACCGGAAACATAATGGAATTTTGAAGCACTTGGCTAGGAAAGGGCAGTTTTCAGCCGCATCATAGATTTCCGAATGACAATCACCACTAACTAGATAGCCTGGAGATCAAAGTATCACACGACAAATGAAGCTCCAAGGAAAAGAAGTTAACCTACTGCGCCTCAGGATGCATACCCGCGTTGATGCAATTCAGTTGCCACCAGTCGGACTCTAGATAACCCGCAAGCTGCTGTTACCATGCATTCCATTCCTCCCTCATAACGTACTACAGTATATATAGGTAACTGCACTCACGCTGATCCGATCAAACAAAATACAGTAACTTAGAAGAATGGAAACCCTACCGCGCGATCGCCTGTCAGGGCCACACGCAACGCACCGCACAATCCCACCAACACCTGTCCAACCACCGCGCCGCACTGGCACTGCCCAGCTTTAACCCCACCCCACATACCCACCGTGATATTCACGGACACGTCCCCCGGCCGATGTTTAGCGCTGCCCGACAGTTACTTTGTCTTCCAAGGCAGGGCAGCGACAGGTCGGACAGGGGAGAGGTAGTTATGGGTGCATTTTTTTTCCTTCTTCGAATGTACATTCCAAGTAGCGATAAAAGCACAGCGACTCGTGATAAAAAGCGATATCCGACATTCCCATCCATTCCATTGCAGAGAGAGAAAATGATTGACATTAGGGGAAAAAAAGAGGGTTTAAAAGCGTTCTGCATACCTACAGTATCCGACCAAACGGTCCAACAACGTGTGCCATGTGCCGATCTTCAAAAGCAGTGCGAGAATCAGATCACGCCGCGCAGTAGGCTCGGCTTCTTCTTCCTGGCCTTCCGTGCTTCCTTGACGAGATTGCCCTTTCGAAATGATACTGTACCCCCGCCCCGATCGAGGGTCATATACCGGTCATATTCAACGGTTGTACCCCTTTTTTTTCTCCTTTTTCGTGACGCGCCGACTGTACCGGAAGTTTGCTGCCAAACGTATTCAGCCTTTAAGACGAGTGGACAACTGATGTCAGTGAGTCCTCCGAATGTATCGAAATACATTTGCTGTATGTACTGATCACTACATAAGAACAAGAACAAGAGTAAGAGCAAGGGAAGCAGAAGGATACAGAACAGTGTATTTGGAAAAAGCTCGGTGAGAGGAGAAAGGGGGAAATGTACAAGTGAGTAAAGGTTCCGAGAAGACTGTTTTTCCATTCCGTATTCCAACACATTCTGTATGTATTGTACACGAGTCAGGTAGGTCCTAGTAATAAGGAAGAGAGCTTCGTGAAAATCGTGCGAGAGAATCAAGAAAGAATCGAGAAAAACGACCAAGAGGAAAATGCGACTAAAGGTACAACGACAAAAGAGTAAAACAGTGAATAGAAAACAGCAGAGAAAACAGGAAAAAAAGGGGGGGAAGCATCCACTCCCCCCCTCCTCCACTGGGGGGGTGGGCAAAAGCTTTCTTTCTCACTTCCCTTCCTC
The DNA here is from genome assembly GCA_015178925.1 of Russula emetica. Taxonomy (NCBI): domain Eukaryota; kingdom Fungi; phylum Basidiomycota; class Agaricomycetes; order Russulales; family Russulaceae; genus Russula; species Russula emetica. Next base: position 20,971 of record WHVC01000330.1, on the reverse strand, counting down.
TCTTTCTCCTCTCCTATTTTTCGTTCATGCCCACACAGCCTCACCCCACCACCGCTTCTCACCACCACGCACGCCCCACTCGACGATACCAGCCGTACTAGCAACGTACAACCACGCACCGCGCGGATCAAAGCACGTCCCAGCCAAATCGAGGTGTGGCGGTGTCCCCACCACAATTGCTCCCTCAGCCTCCGCTTCCGCCTCTGCCTCTCCAGTCTCAACATCCATCTCACGCGCGACACCCGAGTGCACCTACCGTTGCAGCAAGAGGTCTCTGACGTGGTGGTAGTGGCAGAGGAGGCGACGCGGCGCGAGAAGGTGCACGCGAGATCAGGCAGTCCGTCTCGACTTCCGCCTCAGCGCCCTCTTCACCATCGTCCGTATCCACATCTACGTCCATCTCTGCCCCCGCACCCGCGCCTACTACCTCTGTATGCGAGCGCCGTCGGGGGGAGGGGAGCGTAGATGTAAATGTTGGCGTTGCTTGAGAACCAGTTGAAGGTAAACTGTTGGCCATGGGCACGTCACGAATTTGGCGCACGCGTACACGCAAACGTCTCTCACGGTCACCCCCCGTGTGTCCTAGGGGGGACGGCGCCGGATTGTAAGAGCGGTGATAGTAGTGCCCGTGTCCGTGTGGATGTGTATGCGTGTGCAGGTGCGGCACGGGGATGTGGGGCAGGCGCGGCGGTAGGGGAGAGGGTGTGACGGTCCAGGCATCATCGCTTGTGGGGCGGGCACGTAGGTAGGATTGTGTTTGGTGGCTTGGTAGAGGTGACAGGGGAGCTGATGTCGAGGTCGGGGTCGGTCTTGGTGAGGATGGCTGTGGAGGATCATTTACGATCGCGGGGACACGGATGATCTCTTCATGCTCGAACGTGGTCGCGTCGATAACGTGTAACAGCGACGTGTGCTATCGCCCAGGCGTGCGCGTCAATTACACATTCTTAGGAAAAGTACCATGGACGCACCTCAGTAAAAGTCATGACCTCCTTTCCGCCGATTCCTGTATTAAACTTAACGTTCCTTACTCCCCAGCCAGGTGCCTTATGTCCTGGCATAGTCCAGTCCCACGAATCCTCGTACAACCACCCGCTGGCGTTACCCGTTGCCCTGCTCCCACTCCTTGACATCCCACCAGGCGGTGCACGACTCCGGTCAGTGGTAAAAACCTTCATTGGCTTGCCGGAACGTACGTCCCACACTGCGACCATACCTTCCTGAGACGCGACAGCAAATTTAGAGCCTGACGGTGAAAAGGCTGTGCAGAACGAGGCGGGGAGCGCGCCAGCGCCGTGTGACGGGTGCACGTTCACGGGCGTGTCGAAGGGTGGGAGGGTTAACCGTGCAAGTGGTGTGAATGTGATACGGGAGCCGCCAGTCATGCCGTGTAGGTACACTTGCGGGGAGTCGCCGACGGAGAGGAGAGTACGACCGTCAGGCGAGATCGAGGCTGTGCAGAGAGGACGACGTCAGTGGTGGTGTCAGGCCCGTGGTTACGAGTGGGAATTAAAAGGAGAGATGACACACAATGATTCACGGGCACATCAAGCCGCAACGTGCCTGCTTCACTGATCCGCTTGGGAGGACCATCGACACCCTTGGCGCCCCGCACGTTAACGTCGAAAAACTTGACGGTACAGTCATTATTGCTGACTGCAACGCGAGGCTCTGCGCTACTCTGGTTTGAACGAGTAAGGCTGAGGGAGGTGAGGAGGACGGAGTTGTTGATAGAGCCGGACAAGACGCCATCGTACTGCCACAGCCTTCTTGAGCCATGTGACGGAGGACCAGAAGTGTTGCGTGGCGAAGTGTGCCTAGAGTGGATGGATAGGTGTAACTCTGCGTCCTGTCCACCTGCAGCGAGGAGACGCTCGTCGGAATCAGGGATGTTGAGGGAGGCGATAGTGTTTGGGACGTAGTTGAGGGAAACCAGGGGCGTTTGTGCCTATCAAATATAGTTCGTCAGCAGTTGAAGGCGGAACCGGGGAGACATAGCAAAGCTCGGAAGTACTGCGGAGAAGGCGGCGGGGACATTACGGTGAGGCAGAAATCTGGGCCTGGAGTCATAACAAAAACAAGGAGGGTACGGACGCTAACAGCGCTGTAGCTTGGCTGGACACACAAGCCCAACTCACTCCCAGGCGAATCAAAAGGAGGTCACCTGAAATGCTCATCACCCATACCATGTGATACAACCAAGGAAAGAGCACATCGCTCACTCATGTCCCCCATTTTTTTCGCTTCCTTCCGTGTAAAAGCGATCGGAAAAATGACGGAGAAGGATAGGCGGAGAGAAGAAAGAGAGAAGAAAGTATAAGACTCACAGAGGATGGATCCGTTATGTCGCGCTCCATTATACTCTGGTCTTGGACATAGTTGACCACGCCACGCTCGTCAGGACATATAATGAGATCTCTTAGTTGGCTAGAGAAGAAGGAGTTAATGACGCCCCAAACCCGTGAGATGGTATCGCCTATCGGGAGGTCGAGGCGGAAAAAACGCACACATGGCAAATCGTAACGGGTTGGCGGACGATATGAGACGGTTCTGGTGTGAGGAGGGATTGAGAGCGAGCCATAAGAAGCGAATTGTGGGAAGCCAAGTGGAGATGATGGAAGAATGAAAGATAGGAGCGGGAGAATGGCTTGTTGAAGGAGGCTTCAAGGAAGGGAAAAGTATCGATGGGAGCGGACACGCGCCTCTCGGCCGTGCCGGCCCGTATGCCCCACATTCACCATATATGGTCATATCACGGCTCTTCTCGGCGCCGGTCTTCCTCGGGCAGGCGTATGGCTCTGCCGGTTGTAGCACAGCTGGCACTGTTAGTTGGCAGTGTGTCGTCGACACGACGTGTTTCAAATCGAAAATCAGAACACATCAGAAGGAATCTTGTCCGCAGGGAATGTCCTCGATCATCAGATGTAGGTACGTGCGTTTCGTACATTCGTGAGTAAGAAAAAACTTAAAATGAAACAAGAATGTGTGATGTCCAATGCTCGATGACTACCCGTAGTACCCGATGACACACCTATCCCACTCACACACGACGCATCATGCGTGCACTAGCTGACCGGCCATGGGCATCACCCTTTACAGGCCTCATCTTGTTCGCGCCAGTCAATCCCAACGTTCCGCCACCACTGCCACCACCGTCGACAGCCATGGATGTCGACATCGACACGCGCCTAGCACCGCTAGCACCGACACCAGCAGAAGAAGCGCGCAGCACAGCGATACCGGAAGCGCCTACACGTGACGTCGGCGCGCGAAGGCTGGATGGTCGACGCAAGCCACTGGCACCTACTGCGGTCACCTTGGACGACGATGGGACCGCTTGTGTCGCCATCTGCTTGTTCCGCTGAGACTGAGACTGAGATTGCGTGCGCACGGATGCTGCCGATGAAGGTACAGACATTGCCCTCGAATGCGCCACGTTTGCAAGCGCCGGTGCAGGTGGGCGCTGTACTCCGCTAAGTGTCATCGTGCTTACGCTTCCGCGTGGCCGTGGCGGTTGTTGCACAGAATGGACATCAGTGCTTCTCATTGGTTTGGACGCTGGGATAACATGTGCCATCTTTGTCATTCCCGGTTTCGTCTTTTCCTTCTTTGTGACTTGCGGGGCCGTGGATACAGACGCAGGCATGGGAAGTGCAGAAGATATCGATGGGCGTATGCTGTTTCGTCTAGGAAGGAGCGGCGCCGGAGGTGCGTTACTATATCTAGCGGTGGATGCGGCGGGAACTTGCGCCTTGTTGTTCTTTGGGCGGATGAACTGGCGTACTGGTGCCTGCGGAGCTGCAATGGTAGATTTCGTTTGAGAGGTAAAGATCGAACATGGCAGAATAAAATACTGACTGGCAACATTGAAGTTGCTAAACTGCACCGGTGGCGTTGAGATGATACTATCTCTATCCTCGTCCTTGTTCTGCAAAAAGTCGTCCCCCTCTTCCACGATGTTCATGTCGCGTAGCCGTTCCCCCAGCATACCCAGACAGTTCAGCTCATTCTCGCTCTCGGCATCCGCCTCTGGGATAGGAGTTACAATGTTGTCTCCCTGATCCCTATCCTCGAGCACCTTCATCGCAGGCGGACTCGCCATCTCCATGTCAAGGTCTGCATCCAACGAGTCGTTCTCGGGAAACATGATCTTGTCCTTGAGCAAGTCAAACGACGCCGACTCGTCAAAATGCACGCTCATAGCCTCTTGAAGGTCCACAGATGTTCGTCGCTGCTGGAGGTCAACGTCAGGGGACGCATAGAGCATCGTGTCTGGGCGCAGCTGTCGTCCTTTGGGTGACGGTGACGACGGCTCGGCCGGTGTGACGGCGATTCGTGGGGCAGATGGGGTGGATGGTGGTGATAGCGAGGGAGAGCGTAAGCGTGACGTGGTGCCGTTGATCGCGTTGATGACAGACGCGAGGGGAGACGAAGACGGTGCAGGGGTGGGACGCGCAAGCTTGAACGGAGAGGGGGACCCGAACAGTGATGACGATGGTGTGCCCTTACGCGTGAGGGGCGACGGAGACGGAGACTTCTTCCTCATAGCCAACGGGCTACTCCCGCCGTCTCCGAGCGCGATGTCTGCGAGAGGACGTCGTGGGGGCGAGTCTCGCGCCACTTCTTCTCTGCCAGTAGTGGGGAGAGTGGTCTCGTGATTAGCAACAAACCCATGTTGTTCTCTTCGCCAATCGTCAGAATCCGAGTCAGAGTCAGAGTCGTCCGATGCGCTCGCGTCACCAACATCGATCAGCCGACCCTTTGGCAACGAACGGGGTAGTTGCGCCTTTGGCAGCGTGTAGACGCGGTTGAAGAACTTGGTGAGTGTGATAGAGTTGTCAACGGTGCTACTGGCACCGTGACTGGGTACGGCATTTTCCTTGTCAGAGCCCAGATCTGGAGAAGGGACATCGCGACAGGGAAGAGGGGGCGGCGTCGCACGGCCTCCTGAGAATAGCGGGTCGAAGAGGGTGAGGAGGCTCTCCCGCGGACGATTCATTTTTAGTTTTCAGAGACGAGAGCAACTTGAACGTCGTCCGCGCGACTCGTCACCTTTACCCTCCATCACGTGACCGTTTCCCGCGTACTTCTGCACGAGTTGCGGTCGATTTACGTGTAGCTAAAAATGGCGCGAGTTTGTACCTGTTTGTTTGGGAATTACGGTAAGCTACGGCCCCCTACAGCAATATAGATAAATCCGGGATAACTTGAAAACTTTTACTGATCCGAATCCCAGATTTATCCCGTTTGCTGTATGGACCATATGGTCTCTATTGCGGATCTCGCCAGAATCTGAACTAGCACTCTTGCTACAGTATCTCGCTAGTGTGATCGATTATTTGCACGTAAGAGGCCCGGATTGCACCTCTTGGCAGTGATCTCGTCATTTCGTGTTATTTATAATGACAGTGAGTAGTGTATGATACTCCCCCGTTCCACCGACTCACCGCCGCCCCTTTAACTCGTGCTATTCCCATGGCCATGCCGGTCATTTCCCTGATGTCAATCCTTGATATTCTTGTTCTCGTTTCTTCTCTTGCTGTATTCTTGGCCATTCGTGACTATCAAAGAAGGCGGGGCCTCCCGTACCCTCCTGGTCCGCGACCGCTTCCTCTACTCGGAAATCTAATTGACATCCCAAGGGAATTTTCCTGGTTAACGTACACTCAACTCTCGAAGAAATATGGTATGATCTATTTTGCGGTAAGGGTCCACTGGCACCTGACAGAAGCTATGGCAGGCGATATCATATCTTTCCGGACTTTTGGTCAAGTCGTTGTCGTGTTAAATTCCATCAAAGTAAACAAAGATCTCCTCGAGAAACGTCCCGATATCTACTCTGATCGTCCTTTGATTACAATATTCGACATGTATGTCTTCTCGAACGGAACATTCACGCATGGCATCTGATGAGGTTCAGGATGGGGTGGTATTGGAACGTGGGCCTTGGAAATTGCACCGAGGAATGGCGTCTGGGACTCAAGTTGCTCAACCATAGCCTTCGACCGGCGAGCATAGTGACGTATCGCCCTATGCTAGAAGCCAAGGCATATGAGCTCCTTTCTCAGGTGTTAGCAAATCCGGATGAGTTGGAGGCCCACCTCAATCAGTTCGTACCATTCCTCTGGCGTGCCTCCGGTTTTTCTAACCATTGTCCCAACTGTCAAGCCTTTCGGGATCGGTAGTGTTAGCCATGGCGTATGGTTATGAAGTCAAGGATCTCAATGACAGGATAGTCAAAGTTGCTAAAAAGATGGTACAAGTCATGGGTGAAGTAGCCCTCCCGGGTGCCTTGCTCGTCAATATTCTTCCTTTCTGTGAGTCTTCTGTGGTATTTAACAAGTTCAACGCTCATTCACCCTAGTACGACACATCCCTGAATGGCTTCCACGGTTGAGCAATAAGCCGCTTGCTCGCTATGGCTACGATATAGGACAGGAGGTCTTACATGTGCCGATGGAATTCGCCAGAGAATCCGTGGTGAGCAATTTGAACGTTCAACCGTGTTTGAATATTCACATTTCCCGAGCGCAATGGTACTGCTCAACCATCACTTGCTCTCGAGAATCTGCGAGAGACAGAGAAACTAGAGAAATCGGAGCGCGAAAAAATGGAGGAAGTGCTTGCCAGAGCTCTAGGGGCGATGGATTTAGGTGAGTACAATGACAAATCGATGCTTGACAAATGATTGATAGAGCTATCCTCAGGGGGGACCGAAACAGTACGCGGCTGAAGTAGATAATTTGAGAATATGCCAGCTCAAACAAGTCCTCGTTTTTCAGACGCCGTCTTCCTTGATGCCGTTCTTTGTAGCGATCTTACTTCGTCCAGAAGTCCAAACGATGGCTCAGAAAGAGCTCGATGCGATTACTATGAGAGAGCGACTGCCGACGTTTGAGGATCGTCCTAGGTTACCATTTGTCGATGCTATATGCAAGGAAGTGAGAAGGTGGAAGCCGTCCGTACCTCTTGGTGAGTTAGCACCATTGACTTGCCTCGCCTAGTACGCAGTAAGGATGACGGCGCACAGGTGTACCCCGTGCAACCGCGAGCGATGACGTCTATGAGGGCTACTTCATCCCCAAGGGTTGGTGGTTTCAACGTACAAATCTGTTTCGCTGTTGGCTAATCTGTACCTCAGGTGCAGTGGTACTGGTAAATGCATGGTGCGATCTACTCTGATTTTTCCCGCTTGGCTCTCAACCTTTTGTTAGGGCGGTTCTTCATGACCCGGTCAGGTACCCAGAACCAGATACCTTCAAACCGGAACGGTTCATCAACCCAGATGGAAGCGCGCGTGAAGATCCGGCTTTGTCTACGATATTTGGACTTGGAAGACGGATCTGTCCCGGGAGACACTTAGCTGATGCTGTGTTTTTTATCGTCGTTGCCTCTTTCCTCTCTGTTTTCAATATCAAAGGCGACGGCACTGATGGAGGACCTGATAAGTACCCATTCACGGGCAGCGGCGTAAGGTGTGTTCATCGCGTCTCGTTGGTTGTGCAAGAGACTCGGAAAGTTGACTGCTGACTTTTTCTTCCTAGTGTTCCGTGCCCTTTCACTTGCTCCATCACCCCAAGAGATAAAAGGGCAGAAAAGCTCATTGCTGCCGATGCGGAAGCTCGACGACCTACTTAGGTTATCTGTTTATTTTGTGCTCCATTTCTTTGAGTTTTCCCTTGCTTCTCGCAAGAGTAAGGTGTCGTGGAGGTGTTGTTTCGTGTTTCGTTCTTAACTTGCATGCCTTTTATTTCCCCGTCTCGGTTACAGCTGACCTCAACTACATGGTTGCTTTCGTGACATGGGAACGTATGGAATTCTCTATTTCAGAGAAACGTATGCTGCGTACAGTGTTCTATGCCCATTTAAGGCGACCAAATTTTATATCGCTTCGGATTACTTGTGTGACCTTTGAGTGCCAAATGTTTTTGGCCCAATCACTTAAGCAGGGTCCTTGCTGAGATTTGACAACAATGTGAGGCTAATCGAGGGTGCAATGGGCCTTGTCAAGCAAGATTAAGTCGAAAAATCGTTATCGAAACAAATTGACCATTTGGGCTGTGACCGAATCATGCTCGGCTATGTACCTGTAGCAGTGCACGCGAAATTTTGACTAGCCAAATCGGGTAATCGCACTCAGGCCGTGACAACTGTTAATCTTATACTAGAACTTCACTTGTTGTATAGGACCTCAATATTTATTGTAAACAGTGTGAACAAGATTTCAGTTTTGCGTGCTTTCAGCACTGATTCGACTCTAGGAATTGATCTACAAGCTCACATCCTTTGGGCTATTGGTCACATATAATAATTCATATATGGCAGTGTAAGGTAGGAGCACGGGCTGCGCTCGCGCAGACCACTCCAGTGACCCTCTCATATGTCTGAGTCGCCCGGAAAGTTCCTTTATGCCCAACCCTTCTTGACGCGTCGACCTCCTCCCGGATCGCGGGACTCGGAGTAAGTCGGCCGAGTATTCCTTATTTTTCCTCGTGCGCCTTCGATACGTATTACAGAGGGCGCGTGCCTCGTTGCTATCTAACCGACAGCCTCGTGGCTGCCTGTCGTTGGCATCTTTTTCCAAAGCATTACTCTGATCGCCCCTTCTCTCGCTCGCCCACGCTTTATAGTGATCCCTTTTCTCATTTACATTATGCTTCCTCCCCCGTTCCGCCCACGTTCCCGACTTTGGACGACCGGGTACAAGTTTTGGACAGGCTCCATGCCTTCGCGTCGGGGTGGCCACCAGCCACGCGTTGTCCTCGAACTTCTCTTGATTCTCGTTTTTCTCACTTACTTACCGATCGTTTTACCGTAGAGTACAACAGGCTGACGTGTTGGGAGTCCTTCCATGTATTTAAAGAGTCCAGCATAGGTCACAATGGCCATCATATATCTGGTCCCCTTTCTCTTTCTCCTTCTCTCTAAGCGCGAGACGTCCCAGGACGCGAGTTTTATCTCTTTTTCTATTTTTTTTCCTTATCCGAGTCCGAGACGCCGACGATCGGGTCATCGAGGCCTAGTACGTTCCACCCTACTGATCCCACGCTGACAGCCGTCCCTAGGCCTCCGTCCTCTTCTCTTCTTACTGCCCCTTTCCCCATCTCCTTCGACATCTCCTCCCTACTCGAACTCACAGGCGCGGCCTTAGGCTGCGCTACAGCAGATTAAACTACCAGAAAGTCCGAGGCCAAATGCTGGTCGCATGGCATAAAATTTTGGTTTCGCCCAAATCACCATGGTAGCCCAAATGGGCATAGAACACTGTATACCATAAAATACATTTTGTGTTGGCGAACGAAAGCTAATAGTACCCGGACCAGATACGACGGTCACAAGCAAGGACCTCACGATTGGGTCTCGCTAAGGCTAAGCGATTACAATTAATGAAAGTTACAAGCGGATCTCGACACCATCTCGACTCGCCAGCCTGCCAGGTCAGGAACTATGACATCTTTTACCCCTGCGGCCGCCTACTCGCCGGATATTTCATTCAAGTTATTTCTGGGCGGTCACGATAGCCCTCAAGTTCTCAGACCATGCAAGTCTACAGTATTAATACAGTATTCGAAGAAATAACGAGATAAGTGAAGGAGGGTCGAGGCCGATGGGATGGAGGATTTGTGCAATGTGCTAGCATTGAAAGCGACAACTCGAACAAGGACACGGATTGTCCGAGTCCGAGTCCCGCAGCATCAAGGACGGAGGTTGAGCTCGCGCCTCATAGGGACTTGGGATTGTCACGTCAGTCAACGCGTCCAACCGCTCATCAAAAGAGCTTACACGTACAGTACCTCTAAGAGAAAATCAGGAGCGGAAACTGCGCAGGAGAACTACGTGCAACTGACTCGGAAGCAGATGTCATGCCACGACATCCGCTTCCGCTGGACCGTGACGCAACCGTTGCCAGTGTGAACTTGAAGTTAGAGTGGGAAGAATCACGTGTCCGCGAACCTGACCGCTCGGCAGGGCCACAACCTCATCCTGTACAACTGATACTACTATCACCGAGATTGGCAAGTGATAGCACCCTTAGCAACGCTCTACTGTAGTGCTCCCACGCGAGTGGAAGGATGGTTTATCCTTTCAGCCCCACGTGGTGGCTCACCGAGTCCCCGCGAACGGGGACCTTAGACGGTTAGACCCACTCGGCTAATCCAATTGATTCAGTTTGATCCGTGGGCTTACCTCTAGCCTACTCCACTTTTTTGAGCTTAGTACAGCACATCTTGGGATCTATCGGATTCGCGCTCCGCGTGTCCGCGTCCGTCGAACCCCCAATTCCTCTCACCGAGCGGTTTCTAGGCTTCTAGCTCGCTAGCCTCGCTTATACTCCCATGCTAGCTTATAGTACGTAACAAATATTTTCTCACTACCGTCTAACTGAGGCCATGACGATGGTGCGGTGAATTATCGGGTGGCGAACGCCGAGAACATAAGGCAACGAGGCTCAAGCGACCTTTTTTTTTTCTTTCTTACTCTTAGCACCCAATTCCCGCAGGGTTCTTACCATTCTTCTTTCGCTCCTTGTCTCCGACTTGCCATTAGCCATGCCTTCTGAAGCCGCGTTATATAGTAAGTCGTAGCCAGCTCTTAGTCTTGCTGATCTTTGTTTATGGTCAATTACCTCTTTTCTTCTTCAGGCTATCTTATCAAATTCGTTCATGTATTCAGTGGCATCTACATGTGCGCTTCAACTTGGTGCATACAATCCGTTTCGCAATGTTGACGGCCCCTTGCCACAGATGGGAGTATTTCACTACCATCGACTTTGAGTGGGAGGTATTCACTGGCAAACGGCCATGGAAGTGGTCATTCGTTGTGTATCTCATCGCACGGCTATTGGCCCTTACGGCAACTCTCTGCGACTTGGTGGGATTCAACCTCACTTCCATGTATGATTGCAATGTCGGTATTCGCTTTGGCATACCTTTTGTTTAATACTTATCAACCTAATTTTGCGCCAGACCTGGTTCCGTATTCTCCTTTTTGCGTCGTGGTTCTCAGTGGCCGTCGCCTCGTTCCTCCTTGCACTTCGTGGGTAAATGAACCATAGCCGCGCTTTTTCACACGGGAGACTGCTGATTGACCTTTCTCAAAATCCAGAATCGCCATTTGGGGACGACACAAAGGAATCACAGTGATTGCCGTATTAATCTGGTCTGCAAACATGATCGCTGCATCCTGGAGTGCGTTGAAAGTTTTTTTTTTTCGTTTTGATCTCAGATGTTTGTTTATATAGGTACTACAAGGGTAAGCGTTTCACGTATTTCGCAAAGGCGAAAGACGCTGAATTCGAATCTGTGGGCACATCATCTATGCAGGGCCAAATCGTATGGTCTAAATCGGCAAAAGCATGTGTCATCACGGGGACGGGTACTTTCCGCTGGGGCATACTCACTAACCTCCTCGTGGATCTGTCTCTCCTCTGTATTATGTTTGTTGGCGTGCTGCGTAAGAAGAACGCGACTTATCTTTGGAAGATACTCTATTTTCAGGGTATCTTCTGGATTCTGACTGCCATGTTTACTGAGGTGCCCTGTGTGGTGCGTCGGCGTTGCCTAGATTTTCTTTTTTGCGTTCTTACGCGTAGTCTGATTCTCTAAAGGTCCTCCCTTTCATGAACATGAACGGTATGTGGAAGCTTATGACTCGCCCTTGGTTTGTTGTTTGATCGTGTTCGTTATATCAGACGCGTGGAATTTGGTGAGTAAAGGCAGGCCTGGTTCTTCCGCAAGACAGCTGATAAACTTCTCTGCACAGATGTTCCAAATGCCGCACAGTTCGTATATTTCCCATGCTTATTTCACCTTTCCTAATCACATATTCTCTCTTCAACCACAGTGGTTCTAATGTTAGTTGCTGCACTTTGATCTTTGTAGACATTTCTCTAACAGCGTTTTGCTAGGGTCATTATGTCAACACGGCTTTACCGTGACTTATTCCAGTACATCACAAAGTACGCCCCTTAATTAGATAACTCGGGCTACTTCCACTCAACTGTTTATTTCAGTGACCACTATGTGTTTGCAACTCGTGCGAATGTCTGGCCTGCACAGGTTGCCATTCACAGGACTGTGGAGGTTGACTTTGACATCCCACACATAGACGAAGAGCAACCTCATGGCGATTACAAGCAGACACGTACTGTGCAGTCACAAGTAGAGCTGGAAATGATCGCAGCGGAACTCCAAATGAAGAATGATTTACAAATTTGAGGTACGTTATGTACAGAGTGACGGAGGACTCTGCCTGACAAGGAAGGGGCTATTTCCAGTTTTAGTTGATCTACTGCACGGCGTTCTCAGGGAGGACGATACAGTAAATGAGAATAGAAAACCATGTCGACATAGAGTTAGACTTGCTCGAAGGCATTTGTAATCATTGAGGTTGGCGCATAATCGTTGTGACTGGTTCCAATCGTGCCAGCACTAAATCTACACATCTACCATAAACGACGTATTCAGCACTTTTACTTATGCCCAGATTGGCAGACGAATCAGATACATATCACATACGCAAGTCGTGCCAATAGAGGCCACCTGCTCTGAAAATGCGGGGCATGAGAGCAGAGTACCCATGGTCTGACGCGCGTGCAGTTGAACTTCATTATTCCGCAAGCCCACTGGTCTAGAAAGAATTGGGCTGTACTTCATCTCCGGGCTATTCGGCGCTGTTCCATTCCAACCTTTGGCGCGCGCAACCCGTGATTGAGTCCGAGTCCTACGCTCACAGAAGTCTTCAGGTTCAGGTTCCAATTGAATCGTTCTACGGTTGTGTGTTCCGAGTCGTCCTTGACTCCTTGACGAGAAATCATGATGGACAGGACAAACAAATTTGGCCTGTCGGATTCTCTCAAGGACGGACAAGAAAGATAACTACGATACAGTCGTGAAAGGTAGAGCGTTCGTGGCCCTTACAGTATCGTTCGACAAAATCACGTTCCGATATTTTTGGATGCAGGCGGCGCGGGCGACATGCTCATTTCGTTGAGTCACGTTTCCGACACGCAGGACCTCCTCAGTCTCCGGTCCCTTTCTATTAGACCTTCGACCTTCGCGTTTCGGTAAACTGTATATTAAATGCTTCTTAACAACGGAGTTTGGGTGTTGAGATGCATTTATTGTAAAGGTTACCGTTGGATGCCAGTGACCATTGACATGCGCGTGAATACAGCCTGAATCCTTGAATCCAGTTGGCCCGGGCCCACCGCAGTCAGGCTCTATGGTTCTACAGTAGTCACTTCAGCAAAATGGTCAAAATACGTCCCAGGTTTTCGCTGGTTTTCATTGGTTTCCGACTCAGTTCCGAGTTTCCGGAAATGTCGAAACAAAAAACCAGAAAACCCACAAGGCTCATCAGGTCCCCTCGACCTCGATGCCACCGCCTGCAAAAGTCACCACAAACCGTCTTATCGTGACCTGGGGTAACCCCATTGTCGCGCTCAGTCATCCGGAGTCCACCTCCGCCGCATTTCCTCGCGCGCGGCCTCATCGGCCTCATCCCCCATCCTTCTGCGGTAGGGGATGACACATCGTCTCCGTCTGCCTTGCCGTCGTCACCATCGTCGTCTCTATGAACGGCGTCCTTCCTCATGTCCTCGGCCTCCGTTATACCTTAACTGTATAAAAAAAGCCTGAGGTCAAGTGCCACTGGCTGTGACTGGCAGAGCACATCGTCTGACTCATCTTCTCTGGATCAGGCTTGGTCGGCATGATTACAGGTATCACAGAGAGAGAAAGAAGAAAGTTATACCGCGCGGATGATTTGGCAATTGTCTCAGCACTTGTCCTTAGTCAAAACTACTGCAGTGGCCCTGGCACGATGACTTAGTCTCCACTTCCACTGACATTCCACAGGTTAAATGCAGCTAACACACGCTCTTTTACGCCTCGAGAGGTGGATGCGCATTGATAGCCCGGGCCATGAGTACCTGCGTCAAGCGAGTTGATTATGCATGCACTTTATCGTCGTAGTAGAGCTTCAGCTGTCAGAAAATAATTAAGCAATTTTAATACTCCTTTCAACTCGAGCAATGATCAACGGGTACTACAGTATCTAGCAGTATTCATCTGTTTCCCCGCCTTGCGTGCCGCGCAGTTCAATATTCGATCCTAGAATTTCCAACCCCCTGTAAGCCCCATCACGTCTTCCTGATCAATTGCCGCTCTGATTTTGCGGAGCCTCTCCACATTCCCACCATACATGTCCTCCAGGGGTGTGCCAAAAAGCGCATAATTCGGATAGTTCGCTGCATGCGTCACGTTCTGCCCATCCGTGAGAGCAACATCGCGGACTGTGTCTGAGATATTGCGTAGCACAAAGGCCATTTTGTCATCGAGCGAGGCATCAGACCACACGAGGCTGAGGCCAGTAGGGAAGATAGCGTGTGAACGGTCGGGCGGATATGCAGACGCACTCCCGTGTGAGAAAAGGCCCGTATCAAAGGGCTCGAAGCCTGAGCTCAGGGATGAATTTTTGTCTAGAGCCCAAAGAGGCGCTCCCCAGAACTGAGAAAAAGTGAACCTGTTTCAACTTGAACGTGTATTAACCTGGACTCACCCTGGTCTGGTTCACAAATGCGTCAAAAACAACAGATGAATACTGGGTGACTGGGACATTATCAAAAAAACCGCTAATCATACGCCGAGGTCAGCCAATATTTCACTACATAATGACTACTAACCGAAGGCTGCTACTAGCGCCCGGTGAGCTTGCACTTAGAATGAGGTCAGAGAATGATCTAGTGGTCACATTTCCTCCGATAGCAGGTATCGCCAAGAGATCGTCGAATACTCCCGAAGGAGTAGGCGCATCGTAAAAAAAAGGGATAACAACCGATAACTATCGATGTTGTCAGGCTGAATCAGCAGTTATGTCTCCATGACGTGGCACACCTGACCCGAAGAATAAATCAAGGAAACGACACACGCGGCCTTGGTATCGTTCTTTTGTTGAAATTTGACAAGCGCTTCTTTGATTTCATCCAGTTGGTTCTCGGCATAGGTAAGTGTACCACCCTGCCAGGTCTCGAATAAATCTCCAATGTGATCTGTAAATCGTTCTTGCACACATACCCATACGGTAGTTTGAGGGTGTGACTTGAGGGTAAATTTAGTCACGATTCCCTATCAGTAGTCAATAAGCACGAAATTGGCCATGGCTACAATTGAAACTGATAGCGTACGAAATTATTGAAACCTCCCTAAAATTGGAAACCATTAGGGACACCAATTTGTACTGTACTTGTCTACTTACTCTCAATCCAACCAGAGATCATCGTCCTTTGAAGTCACACTCATGACAGTTCCGTTTGGAAGCACGAGTTCATATCCAACAACGTTGTCAAGCGCAAGTCCATACTGATTTGACTTATATGAATAGCCTTGAAATACCTGAGATCCAGCTCTTCGAGGATTAGAGACACTCACCTCCACCGAGCGTCAACCCTGCAACACCGACGCCCGGTACGCGCCCCCCTACGACGTTCACCCCAGTAGGTTCAAGTGCCACATAGACTTGACCCCAGGTGAGGCCAGCACCGACCTCGACTGTCCCTGATGTGACATTGACTTTTGTCTCGTTGAAGCGTGACAAGGCGATCTGTACGCCGCTCGTTGACGAAAATTTCGGATTCATGGCGTGTCCTCCACCTTTCACAGCAAAAGGCGTTCGGGTTGATCCCAAAATACGAAGCTAGTAGAATGCGGGTCTGCCAATGCTGGCGCGTCAGATCAGGATAGCTTACAATCTTGCTGAGATCCTCGGCCGAGCCTGGTTCCACCGAGCACGCAGATGCCTCGGAACTCGAAGAAACAACGTGTGAAATGTCGAATGAGTACTCAGGCGTAGCTTGATCACCCATCAGATTAAAACATCACTAATGAGAGAATGACATACTCACGAAGGAAAAATACTTGTGAAGCGCCAGAGATAGTAGCTGCAATCTGATTGCAGGTACACAAGAGGTCAAAGGGATTGTGCTTCTCCGAGGCTTCTGCCTGGCTATATGCACATAATTCCAGAAAGAACACGAAAGATAGAAGCAGTGTTAAGGTCATGATCACTTTGAGTGTGAAGTAGAGTGTAGTCCCCAATGGATAAGCGAAGCTCTTTAAATAGTCCATGAGGTGGGCGACGGGACCAAATGACCGACCAATATTAACAGACAGCCTTCTGACGTTCATGATGCTCCAGTGATTGTACAGTGATAGACGCCCCAGGAAAAAAAAAGAAAGTGTGGGTCGATTCGCCGTTCGCCAAGTTTAGATATGAACAAAATAAAATGATAATACCCTTCCGAGAGGTGAACAGTAAAGGCCCCAATAGCCATTGACGCCCAGTATCAACGTGTTCGGCCCGCCTTAACTTAAAGGTATACAAGAATTGAGAAGAGCGTCGCTCGAGCTAATAGGGTTGAGGAGTAGTTGTGCCCAGGTTGACAAAGTTCATCACCCCAAACACGGTGTGGGACCCAGGGGAGGATGAGGCATCCATGAGGGTCGGCACCTGTAATGGAGGACGCCCCGTCGGCTTCTAATCTTGTGCTTTGCACTCGGAGTGGGTACAAACAGGATTAGAAGCGTACGGGTCAGAGCCCGATACAGTGACAGGTGAATGTGACACGAGTGTGACTTCAAAAGATCACGTGCCAATTTCGATGTACTGTATATAGTCACGGCGCTTCCGCCGGTCTGTAGATCATGCCATTTCTTTTAAATCCCCATCTCAACGTCATCGACCTCTTCACCTCCGGTTACTTTACAAAAGTTAACGGATTCTGATCATGGAAATCACGAAAACTTGATTGGTTGGGTTCTCGTATTTGAATTGGACTTCGTAAAGTTATCCACAACGAATTCGGCCGATGTACGTATCCTGCTGGTGTATGTACGTGTGTGCCTACCTCATGGCTGACCCCATGCGAAAATTCAGGCGACGCCAGACCGTCATTGGGCTGGCATTTCCAGGAACATGGAAAAATGCTTCCATTAACGTTGGAGCGCTGACCGGCTGACCAGTGACCCTGGCTTCAGTCTTTTTTTACGACTTTCCAGCGGGCCTGGAACTTTGGGGTTATGCAAGGTCAATCTGATAAAAGACACAGATGCGGTCACGGCTATTTCTGATTGCCCCACTAGACCCGCCATCTCAATTTCAACATGATCTCAACGGGTGCCCTCATATGGACCTCAGTTCGGCCTTTGATACGAACGTCGGTGTTCACTCATTCGAAAGGAAGATGGCCTCGGTGTCGTTTCTGATTCGTTCTGTTGCTTTTAGATTCTTGACTGTCGGTGCAGGGTTTATGTTGAGCAAGGCGAAGCTCTTTCCTACTGAAGCTGCACGCGGAGGTGCCCAGATTGTACTGGTGCGAAGGCTGCTGGTGATAGTCCCGCTGCCCTACTACTATGTATGATTCTGCTGCGAACCTGCTGACCAAAACTTTTTTTTTTTGATAGAATATCGCCTTGCCGTGCCTCCTGTTCTCCCGTATTGTTCCTGCGTTTACTCCGCAGAACATCAGTTCGCTGGGTCCATTGACCGTTGTCGGTCTGCTTTATGGGGTAGCTGGCGGGACGATGGCTTGGATCATCAGGCGCTTTTTCTGGGTGCCTCACCGATTTAGGTATGGGATACTTGCCGCTGGTGGTTGGGGAAATTACGGTGACCTACGTATGTGCCCACCCACCACTGACAGATAATCTCCCTATTGAAGCTAATCAATTTTTGGTGCTTAGCGACGGCCATTGCGATGGGACTTACTGCATCTGCTCCGTTCGATGGCGTGAATGACCAAAATCTTGCGATTGCATACATTTCTGCGTTAATCCTTGTGTTTTTTGTGCGTTCGCCCTGCTTCCAAGCTCACCATAATACAGTATTTCTGCCTGGAGCTGACGGACGTTTTGAAGATCACTCTGTTCCCTCTCGGGGGTTTCCTCATCGTTGCCAAAGACTTCGAGGGGCCAGATATCGCATCGGGGGAACTTCGAGAGAGGATGCACCTTCGACGGCAGAGGATGGTCACAAACGCAGCTTTCTCAGTCAGACGTCTCATGCGGCTCTTTGGACATCGCGATGATGAAACCTGCGATGTTGAGGTAGGCCACGACTTTGAAAAAAAGGACACGGTCTCTTGCGATGAGACCGTGGGCCAAAACGAAAGCATAGATCAGAAAACACTCACAGGGAAAGCAGCCACCCCGACATCCATTATTGTCCGCGAGGGCAGCATTCACCTCTCGCCTGCCTCTTCACCAGAACTTCTCCGACGACCTGCAGACCCTCGTTCCTCGCGCTCAGGCTGCGACCACCTCGTCCCCCGCTCACCGCACTTCTTGAAGGAGTTACTCAAGCCCTCTCCGATAGTGATCGTATTCGCGATCGTGATCGCGCTTGTAGACCCGCTTAAAGCGCTCTTCCTACCGCCGTCATCGAACTTCCAGCCACGCTTTCGGCCCGTAGCGCCTGACGGACAACCACCGCTGGCCTTTGTCCTCGACACGGCTACTTTTGTTGGCGCGGCGTGCGTCCCGATCGGCCTGATATGCCTCGGTAGCGCCCTTGCTTGCTTGCGCATACGGTCTGGCGAGCCTTTTCCTCGAGGCGCAATTGTGTCGCTGGCTCTGGCGAAGATGGTCGTTACGCCCCTGATTGGCGTCGGGATCACACGATGGTTTGTACATGCGGGTTTTGTGCATCGTGATGATAAAGTTTTGCAATTCGTGTGCATGTGCGTTGTGTTTTTTTTTTCATCGTTCAGTCAGTTGTTGCTTGCAGCCCGAGTGTGTACGCTCACCTTGATCAAGTGCGGGGCGCGATCATCTTATCATGTGCTTCGCTGATTTGTGGGATATCTACTGACCTGACTCGACACACTCACCAGCCTGTTTTCGGGCCTTCCGACTGCCACGACCAACGTGAGTTCGATTTTCTGCTTTTGACGTCAGCTTGAGAGACGCGGCTTCGTAGGTATACCTTACGCAAATCTACTCGCCTACCGGCTCTGTGGAACATCTTTCTGCCTTCTTGATTCCACAATACATTCTTATGCCCTTCACGATGACCGGATTGGTCACGTATACGCTCAATTACCTCTTCTGAGCAGGTTGTCCGACCCCTCCATCGGGAAGTGTGATCCCCATCCACAAATCACCATATTCCATCGATGTGTATTTCTTCCCAAGTAGATGATCGAAAGGAGTCCTATATGTATGTACAATATTACCCTTGTATTTCACAAAATCCCTGCCATTCTAGACGTCAATGCATATATGGGTTTCGTGCAACTCGGTCGCCTTATGAATCCGAGATGAACTGAAGCGCAGTTAGCTATCATAGTGCCTCCCCGTGAGTAAGTTCGGGATCCTATCACAAACAGCTATATTACACTCTTCCATTGCACTATCAGCGGAACAATCTACTCGACGGGATGACTTCCTTTTTAGCAACCACCACCTCCGCGGCAAAAATACTCGCCAAAGATAGTGCAAGCTAGAAATAGTGATATAGTCTATAATAACTGTCAGCACTGCCCACAGCGGCGCAGGGAACAGGCGCGCACGGACGCCCCTCAGAGTCAATCCGAATAACATGCTCAAGAAGCAAAGTCAATTTCCCAATCATGTCTCCAGTCCCATCTCAAAGGAAAGGACGAGGCGCAGAAGCAACCAACGGCAGACGCGCTGCCAAAAACAAGTGCAACACAAGCGCCTGGCAACTCACGCAGGGACCCTGCGCAACCCCCCCCCCCCTAGTACTCCAAATCGATGGAGGCCACGAACGTATCATCTCTAAGTAGTACAGTCCCCCGGGCCAGCTTAGACTAGCACTGCTAGACCTTCTCGAACTCTGTAAAGCGGCCGCAGAAGACGAAGAGCCTGAGGGCAAAGACGGAGCATACCCTTGAGAGCAGTCCGGGTGCTACACGAGCAAATAAAAAAGGACTTACTTCTAAGCTAACGTATAACAGACCTGCAAAGCAGACAAACCAAGATATTTGACTGCTAGCTGCTGCAAACCCGCTTGGCATAATCGAAGACCTTATTCTCTGCTTTCGGATGTGAGAGTATGTAGGAGGGATCGTTATTGGTTAATAGTACTGAGCAGAGAGATGCACCGTCCTGTCCTTTGACTTTGACGTCTGATTTCGGTTTAAAGCGGATGCCAATGCCGTGTACAGTAGTGTCACCAACACCAAGTCCTGCAACCTCAGGCTCGCCGCGCCGCGCTCATTCGGAATCTCGGATATACATTCAACGGCCAGGCGATGCCGTGAGTCACAGTTACCAATAATATCCATCCCTTCTCCTTGTCGACGCACAGAATACGCATCGCCACTCCCACTAGTACTGGTGATCATGGTGCCAGGACTTGAGCGGACACAAAAAGGGAGATTGGGTTTGTAGCTACGAGACCTTACAAGACTTTTTCAAGTTCACAATCGCAGTAAAGAAGAGAATGCCAAATGCCGAATCTCAAACAGGTTCTATTCAACAACTTGAAAACACAACATCCAACATCCATAGAAAGGCGAATTTATCTCATTAAACCCAGCAGTGGACGAAAAACGATACGAGTGCATTACGAAAAACGACAAGACTCGTCATCCACTCCTTAATGCGATCGACAGTGGCATGAAAGCCAGTGAGGAGCGATGATGATGTACCGGCTTCGCTCGTCAGAGTTTCCCAGGGCCGAGCCGCAGAGAATCTCTTGTTTTCTCCCAGGCACATTTAATTCGCCAAGTTCTTGGGTGGTGGGCTACGTCGATGGGCGCATCATCGGAAGCACTATCTGTGATTGCCACCCAGGACGAGAGACTCCCAGGCAGAATGTTGAACTCAGACGTAGTCTTCTGTTCTGATGCCGAGGCCTTCTTGTACGTGGTTTTGCACCGCCGCGACCCTGGTGAGCAGAAAACATAATTTCCCACCTCTGTCAGTAATACGTATCACAGGTGTTGACT